>JASANB010002466.1:0-260833 GCA_030248155.1 Sabatieria punctata | reverse complement strand
AGGCAGTTCTGAAATTAGGCGCTTAAACTGCAGGATTACCGTATTGGGTAGGGATGCAAATGGTATAAAAAATACCAAATACCAAATACCAAATAGTAGATGGTATTTTCTATACCAAATAATACCAAATAATTCCAAATAGTTGCTAAACAGGTCGCTAGCTGTTTGGAATGAGCGCAAAGTCACACTTTTTGTTTTAACAGCAAAAATCATAAGTTTTGCCTCAGTGGAAGAGTTTTTGTTGCATCTAAAAGAAATCTAGTCATGCCGAGAAAGAAAACGAGTAGAATTTGGGTGTTTTTCACTGACTCGGGAAATGGGCAAGCAGCACGTTGTGACGTTTGCGGTCTGGGCTCGGTCTCGATAAAGGGGCCGTCCATAAACGACATCGTTCCAAAACCCAGATTTTTCGGAGCCCCCCTTCCCCCAAAATCGCCTTGCGTCCCTTCATGGGGGCCCACTCCCACTTTTTGAGAATTTTCCATGAATGGTTGTTATACGCTAAACTGGTCAGAATTCCTTGTTCTTTTGTTGCTCAGAAACGGTAAAGAGACGTCTTGTTCTGCGTATCTGCATTGTTAAACTTTTAGTAAATTAGAAATAACGAGAAAACTCTGAACAGAAGCGCTCTGACAGTGTATACAGTGCAAAATATGCAGAATTTATCGCTTAAAAGCTAATTGTTTAGTTATTTAAACTATTTGGTATTATTTGGTATAAAAAAATACCAAATACCAAATAATACCAAATACCTAGAAAATACCAAATAATACCGAATAATACCAAATAATACCGGATACCATTTGCATCCCTAAATTGGGATAGGTAGGTAGTAGGAAAGAGAAGGGTGCAGTACCTTATTATCCTTGTCGTTCTGTTTATCCTTGTCCTTCTTTTTGCTCTTCAGCATTTTGCTGACTGCGCCAATGCGCAGAGTTGTCGAGGCACCGGCGATCAGTTTGAAGGACGGAATAGTCACCACCTTTTATTGCAATTTAGCCCAGTATTTCTGCTCCTAACTCCTCTGCCTCCAATAACAACAGACTCCACTCTTCTAGCGCACCAATAATAAGAATAAACTCCGAGCCACTATAGATCGCCTCTCCAACAGCAGCCCACAACAATCTGCTCAATCAGATACGGTGGCCCAACTTTTTTTAGCATCAAAAAGCGGCCGAAAATGCAGGTTCTAATGGGAGCTGAAAATGAGCGCAATTAGAAAGCACAGCTAGCTAAAATTCTATAATATTATAGGAACACTGTTAGAATCGCCTACTTACTTGCATTTCGCGCAAGTTTTGCGGCCTTCTCACGCGCCAACCACTCTCAACAACCAACACAAAGGCGAGTACTGAACTTGCAACTCTTTATCAAAGATCACCGAATGTGATATCGACCTACTGCTCCCGACCTGCAGATTACTATTCTACACACCAACATCTAATTACAACCTGATACACACAGCCTTACCTAAGATTAGACCTTTTCAGTCTGGGTTTATAATCGCCTTATAACAGCGATTAGAGGCCGATTACCCACTGCCTTCATACAGCTTGTTTTGCTCAGTCTATGCTTAAGTCTGGAATTAAATATAAGCCAGAACTTAAAAACCCAAGCATAAGCCTGCACTACTGTGGGAAACATATATGTTTTATGTATATGTTTTAAAACATAAATATGTTTGTTTTTGGGAAAACATATATGTTTATGTTTCTCAATATGTTTGCATGTCAAATATGTTTTGTATTTATATGTTTTGAGGCCAATATGTTTCTGAAAACATATACATATTTTTGCTATAGGAATTCATGATTTCAAGACTTTTGGTTGCTGTTTGACAGTAAACTTTTCCAAAATCTGACTTTCACTTAAACTTATTGAATCTTTGTATGCTATCTAAATTGTTGCAAACCGTTTTAAACAGGAAATTCAAAATCTCAAGTTTGAATTATCGAAAATTAAGACAAAATATAACTGAATAAGTGACTTTTACACAAATATGTTTTATGTTTAAAAATATGTGCATATTCAATTTTCAGAAACATATAACTATATGTGTTATTTATATGTTTGATTGGCGAAAAACATATATGTATAGTTATATTAATATGTTTTAAAAATTTCGATATTTTCCCACTGTAGCCTGCACCTACCGTAAAAACTCAACCCTGAATATAACGACTTAAAAGGATCACTTTACAACTACAAATTGCGACCCTCTTGGGAAATTGTAACAAAGTAATGCACAGAGGAGTGCCCAAGTGCTGATCAGTAGACATTAGCCTAGCACAAGCTACAGAAGAAGCACAAAGATTGGTTCCCCGGGGGGACTGTGGCTCGCTTTGCTTCAAGTTCTGTGTTCATCACTATAAAAATCGAAAAACGAACTGTTCTAGGTCATCTTTTTGAATGAAGACCGCCATGTGAGTAGGCCTACCCTTGAAGTATATTTGTGCGTAGTATTTACTTTCAATGATCCTTAAACAATTACGGTGATTTTAAAGATGGAATAAATGAAAAGTGGGCCGTCGACACCGAGTGTTCAAGCATTCCAGCTTATTATTATCTGATAGTCTGCCAGCACAGCATATTAGTAGATATATAATATAATAATAGATATGCAACATGCAACATGTAAGAACTGGCATCCGAACATCAGGATTGTGGGTTGTGGCAAATGTCAAAAGCGAAAATTGGACCAAAAATGCATGCCTACACGACAAACACTAATCAACGCAATGGGTGCGCTCCCTTAACACGATATGACGGCCCGCTTTTTTTTATCCTCTCGCTTCTCTCTCACTCTAATAATATGTAATCGACGCTCCGGGCGCTGAACTTTCTCTACATGCTGCGCAGTTAACAAACGTCAAGAAAGGTCGCAAACTCCAGAGACAGCACGTACGTAGTGCGTATGGCTTCAGCTAGCGGCGCCGTTGTCAGTTTCGACTGAAACTGCTGCTGGGACACAATAGAATGCTCATAAATGCCATTTCCTCATGTCGATTAGGAGAGTGTTCCATTTGCAGACATCACATGAATGGCTGAGGTAAAGGCCGGCCAACAAAATTCCAGAAAAACCTTCCTGAACGTCTTAAAACGTGAAATGTTGTTAAATATGACCATGTAATTGAAAATGCCACATTTGCTGGCTGGAGAGTAGACATATACCAAACCATACACCATTTGCACGTACGATTACTGTATTTGTTCACTAATAATCATAGTCATAACCATCATCGTTCTCTTCAAACAGACCACCGGCACCTCTGGTGTTGGTTCCTCCGCCAGATCCACTTCCTCTCTGCGCCGATTTACCCTTTTTCGGCCCGCCTTCCGCCGACGTCTTGCCTCCGTCTGCGGCACTGACACTTGATTGCTCGGCTGAAAGTACCTGACCGTTTATTCAGAATGCCAACTCCAACCTGTATTGAATGATAAATTATGCGCAATGCCTAATGTACCGAATGCGAAACTAAAATTCTCAAGAATCCATCGATTAGCTTAAGGGAACCTTTTTTGCGCTAATCAAACTAAAAGTTGTTCTGCAAAATTTATAAATGCGATCATTCAGAGGGGCCGGATTCCTATCACACTAGTAATTAACTTTCGCAACAAGCTATTTCCATTTCTACATAATCATACAGAATGCAGCTGGTCAGCTTCACCTAATACCACTTTTTGGTGAGAAGGAGCGTAATTATTGGATATTGGGATACTTGGTTTTTCAGGTACTAGTTAAACTATAGATGTATTGATCCCTGACTTGCCGAGTTCACGAGTTATTGAAGGTGCCGTACTGTATTCAAATAGTAGGTTTGAAAAGAACGTACCGAGCAGGAGCAATAACAGAAAGCTACCGAGGAAAAGGACCGAAAGACGATTCATTTGACGGTTAATCGACCGCAAATCAAAACAATTGGACAGAATGTAGGAGACGAAGATGATGAAACCTGTGCCGACAGAATTGCGCCCAAATGAAACCTGTTTGAGCAAAGAAGTATAAACCTGCCACTTTCTTTGCTTCTCCGTTTTCTACGCTTGGGGCTTTGCGTAGTCTCTCGTTTTTATTGTTAGGAATGACGCTAAAACGTAAACTCTTAATTTAAAGTTCAGTTCAGAGACTGTGCGCCAAGTTATGTTTTATCTAGGGTATACCGTACTTGACTTGCGCCTTCATTAATGTATGCCTCGGAAATCTGCTAGACTAGCCAGATCTGCATGCAGCACCATAGAGTGCAGTCGTTCGCTGTTTGTTAGGATTAGGGATGGCCAAAGCACGTCCGCGCGGCGCGGAATAGAAAATACAAAATCACAGCCAAAAAGTGGTCCAAAACGGTTTTTGCAACTTCAAGCGCAAATGCTTTTTTGTGTTCCGTTATTGATAGGGGGATGTGATGTATTTATATGAAACAGAGTGTGAGCTATCGAATAAGATGCATTTTGAATCATAATTCGGCCGTTAAATAGCATTTTCCTCTCGAAAACTGATTTCGTCGTTTTTCAATGTCCATTTTCTGTTAAAAGGAGAGTTGATTCAAATTTTGTTCAACCGGATTTAAATTCAGCGCAACTCGTTACCTATATAGCACCGCTTTTTTTCTTTCCGCACTTTGGCATGGTCCCCACAAATTTGATTCTTTCTTAACTACTGAAAATGGGCATTTTCGTGGATTTTTTTCATGTTCCTCGTTCTTGTAAAAAAACGACGAATTCTGCGCAAGATGTTCAATCGGTTCCGTGTACAGTAGACTTCAGACTTTCGAATGATATAAGAATTTGCTCTCTGCTCTTTGCCGTTAACCCCACAAACGATGTTGAAGTTTCTGTAACCCTGAATTTTTGCCATTTCAGGCTTTTATTGTACCCAACACTTGCAATCATACTTTTTTGCATTAATTTAGCTGGGCGACGAATATTCACATCTTTCTAGTAGATTTTAAACAATCAAGTTGGTTTCACCTTCGTAACACGCGCCATAGAAAATCAGCCACCGCTGGGACGGCGACCAAGTTATAAACACTAATTTACGCGATTTGATCCACGCGGCTGTTTTGAACCCGGATTTCTCCAATTCTTCATGAAATTAAGTGCGGTTTTTTGCGTAAATAATCGCATCCGGTCATGCTATTGCCGTTTTAGCGTAAATTTTGCTTGTAGCGCGAGTTATTCAAATCTGTTGCCTATAATTAAAAATGGTACCAAGTGCGCCATACAGAAGTTCTTCGCAGACGGACGCTTTTAGATCGCATTTTTCTAATTTTTCATGGAATCAAGTGCGGTTTTTTGCATAAATTATCGCATCCGGTCATGTTATTGGCGGTTTTAGCATAATTTTTTACTGTAGCGTGAATTTTTGAAAACCATTGGCCATACCTATTAGGATGCTCTGTAACGATTTATGTATTTCTGCTTATGTGGATGTTTGCGCTCGCTTGAATCTGAAGCTGCTTTGGCTCGTTAACATTGAACGCATTTTACTATTACTGTATCAATACCAATACGGTCAACGTTACTTTCCGCTGTATGAAATGTGTGATCAACGTCCAAGACATTACAACCGTCTGAATCATAGCAAGGCTCTGCATGTAAACGTTAATTTAAGAGTCAGTCTCTGAACCGATCGAGTCTTGGCCCTTTGCCCTATTCAGACCCAAAATTGAAAGTTGGGCGTAGAGGGCTGAAAGTTGGAACACTAAAACATATTGACAAGTTATCAATGACCTGCAAAGAATTTCCAGATTCGACGCTCCACGCTCGAGATATGGCCTTCTAAAAATCGGCCCGCTTAACTATGGGACCAAAATTTCGATATCGAATTTCTGACTTGCTGATCGGAATTCAGACCTAACAAACGGGGTTTTTGCGTAACTTTTTGAGTAGTTTAAGAATCTTTTACTAAATTTCATTTTTGGAAAATAAATTTTTTTTCGCCCCCCTATCGGGGGGCATAGCTCGTCTGGAACCCCCCTAGACCGTTCTTTTTATTTCAGATTATTGTAGCGCTATATCTTAGCTACACGCCGGTGTAAAATATTACCGGCTACCGGACGGCAAACACTGAAATATTTGCGTTCAAAAATTAAAAATGCCACATTTTGCATGTTTCACTGTGCCCAAAAATTTGCAAAATGTCGCATTTTTAATCTTTGAACGCAAATATTTCAGTGTTTGCCGTCCGGCAGCCCATATTGTTTTACACCGGCGTGTAGCTAAGATATAGCGCTACAATAATCTGAAATAAAAAGAACGGTCTAGGGGGGCTCCAGACGAGTTATGCCCCCCCATAGGGGGACGAAAAAAATTTTTCTTCCAAAAATGAAATTCAATGAAAGTTTCCTAAACTACTCAAAAAGTACAGCTTAGACATCAATTTTTAGCATTCAACTCCAATTGGTAAGCTGGAACATGGAGTTGAAAATTTTTGGGCACAGTGAAACATGCAAAATGTGGCATTTTTAATTTTTGAACGCAAATATTTCAGTGTTTGCCATCCGGTAGCCGGTAATGTTTTACACCGGCGTGTAGCTAAGATATAGCGCTACAATAATCTGAAATAAAAAGAACGGTCTAGGGGGGTTCCAGACGAGTTATGCCCCCCGATATGGGAGCGAAAAAAAATTTTTTTTCCAAAAATGAAATTTAGTAAAAGATTCTTAAACTACTCAAAAAGTTACGCAAAAACCCCGTTTGTTTGGTCTGAATTCCGATCAGCAAGTCAGAAATTCGATTTCGAAATTTTGGTCCCATAGTTAAGCGGGCCGATTTTTAGAAGGCCATATCTCGAGCGTGGAGCGTCGAATCAGGAAATTCTTTGCGGTGGTTACATAACCTATCAAGACGTATTAGTCCTCCAACTTTGAGCCCTCCACGCCAAAGTTTCATTTTTGGGTCTGAATACTGAAACTCGATCGGTTCAGAGACTGGCTCTTAATCACGCAAGTTCTGAGTCACTGTTTCCATTTTGGGCTGCCCAACTGGAATTCTCTTGCTAATCAACACGTCACGATGTGTTTTAGAGATTTTCAAACGTTTGTGAAGTGAAGTCGAATGATGTAATTACTGTTTTACAACCGATACCGCAGCGAATTGACGTATTGAATTGCGTGTTTTATGTTTTGTTCTCGTTTTTGATCATTTGTAGTCTGTCTGAATTGTATTATACAGTGTTGCGGCCCAGGAAACGATTGATTGACGAGACGATTGAATTGACTTTCAAAAAGAGCCAAAATTTCAGGCAGGATACAGTACATCGTAAAATCACAAAGGCTTCATAATCACTGAACTAAAGAACACTAATAAAGGCAGAATTTTATTAGTGAATAAGGTGAAGCATTGAGAATTTCCCGCAGGGGATGGGCTAATCCCAACGGTACTCCAATGTTGGGACAAAATTGATCGAAAGGTGATAAAGTAAGGCATGTCGCATGCGCAAAGCAATGGCGTAGCTGGAATCGAACCGAACCAGCACTTTTGGATTGCCCGTCCAGTGCTCTAACCAACCACTAACCTACAGTACACGACACGCCAATGCCAAACACCACCTTAGACTCAGAATTTGACAAAGCTAGACATTAGATGAAAATCGAACTTTTGCGTAGAGAGCTGTGCGTCAAAAATACTGTACAGTGTAGGACTTTGGACTTTGGACGGCGGTTTGGTTGGCTGGTTAAAAATTTTAGTCCTTTAGTCAGCTCATTTTTGAAACTATGTACAGAGGGCGGGCCATTATCTATCGCCGGGTTCGTCTTTTACCTTTAACTTTTGCGTTCACCAATCAATTTGGCTGAAATTTTCACACAACATGCACAAATGCTCAGAATTTTTACTCTGAAAAACTTAGCCACTAATAGTGTGAACCAGTAAAGAAAGAATTGACTTGTTCTTTTCTCTCTCTCTTGTTTCCAAAGTGCCGATTATGCTATGCAACATAAAGATTAAAAGAATGTCACTCAAATTACTAACATGAAGCCATTCTGAAAATAAAATACAGCATCAACAAACATGTAGCTATGTAGGCTATTAGGACCCAGATTTTCCTTAACATCATGTAGACCGTGATTTCTGGGAATTTTTCAAGAAACCGATCCTCAGGCACACGAAGACTGAGATAATGATCGGAGGCCGTGTCGGCAAGAGATTTGGCGATAGTAGTAGATGAGATTCTGCCGGTTTTCAAAATCGCTTACATTGCACAACACGCCTTTACTCTTTACCTACAACGTCATCTGTCAAACCGGAGAACTTGCCGTCAACGTCATTCCAGTTCAGATTTAGCAGCTGAATAGCGATGTGGTTTATAGCGGAAAAGCTTCAAACCGAGTTGACTTTTTGTGGACTTAGAAGACTGTTGTATTTGGTGACGCCAAACGAGACCACCTTTACTACGGTTGAAGCGGTGCCAGATTACTTCGATCAAGTACGTACTGCATTGAGCTTGTCTTGCACGAACGTACTTTTTTAAGCAAACCATTCTTTCTTTCAGGCCAATAGTTGGTTCGCATTGCTGATAATAATCGAGTTTATTGTGTTGCGATTTGGCTACGGTAGAACGGACAGTTACAAGCTCAACGATACAGTGACGTCTATGTGTGCCGGAATCCTGTCTCAGATTGCGAAGCAAGTGTTCAACTGTACATATAGTTAGAGTGTACGATTGTATCTGTTTGAGGATTGGAGCACGCTTCGCCGTCTTGTCCGCCTACAAATACATACACGCACATTGGAAATTGGTGGATTTGGCATCCGACTCGGCCTTGACCTGGTTTTTGTGTTTCCTTACTCAAGACCTGGCTTTTTACATTGGCCACAGAGCTACTCACGGTACAGAGTACGTATGATTGTTGGATCGATGAACAGTCAGTCAGTCAGTCAGTCAGTCAGTCAGTCAGTCAGTCAGTCAGTCAGTCAGTCAGTCAGTCAGTCAGTCAGTCAGTCAGTCAGTCAGTCAGTCAGTCAGTCAGTCAGTCAGTCAGTCAGTCAGTCAGTCAGTCAGTCAGTCAGTCAGTCAGTCAGTCAGTCAGTCAGTCAGTCAGTCAGTCAGTCAGTCAGTCAGTCAGTCAGTCAGTCAGTCAGTCAGTCCGTTCCGCACACAGCCCTTTCAACAGCTGGTTGTACAAGAACTAAATAGAGAAATTTTTAATCTAATCCGATTTTAGAGATTGGGATTCTATGGGGTTTCCACCAAATGCATCACAGCTCAGAGCGATTCAATCTGAGCACGGCGCTTCGACAAGCTGCTCTGCAAGATTCCTTTCTTGTCTGGTTCGATGCAATTCAAGTTTTGTTCTTCCCAGCGCCGATCGTTGTTGCTCACCGCTTCCTCAACTTTATCTTCCAGTTCTGGATTCACACGGAGGTCTAACTTTTTGACGTTTTCCTCAATCTTGGCACTAAATTTTTTGTTTATATACAGTATAGATAAAAAAAATGTCCCATCGCTTTTTCGGCCTTCACTCAAACGTTTCGTTCTCAGTCACTTCTTTACCGATTTGGCTCAAATTTTCAGCAAAAATTAACAACATGGTTGGCTAAATATTCTGCAAGTGTGGTGCCAAAATTCCAACTCATACTGGTTTTATGACCCGAAAACTAGGAATGAGGGTGGTCCACGCAAATTTAATTTTTTTCGGTAATACAAGGAGTACAGGCCTGAAACTTGCAGGAATGATTGGTGTTGCTATTGGGCATAACATACTAAGCGGGCAGCCCTGTAGCTCAAAGGGCACCAAAATGGGGGAATTTTAAAAACATGACGAAATATGACTTTTCTTCGTAAAACCGGCAAAATGACGATTCTAAAGATTTTCAATTTTCAAAAAACGCTGCAGGGATGGTTACTATGGTGTGGAACAGAGCTTAAATATCAGGTTCATTTATTTGTCGAACTTCCTGCTACAATCTATGTTGATTAACAACAGATTCAGTGCTTTGATTCTAGAAGGTGCAGATTTCTTAACTATGGGATTTTCACTCATGTTTTTGAAATTCCCCCATTTTAGTGCCCTTTGAGCTACGGGGCTGCCCGCTTAGTATGTTATGCCCAATAGCAACACCAATCATTACTGCAAGTTTTAGGACTGCACTCCTTGTATTACCGAAAAAAAATAAATTTGCGTGGACCACCCTCATTCCTAGTTTTCGGGTCATAAAACCAGTATGAGTCGGAATTTTGGCACTAAACTTGCAGAATATTTAGCCAACCGTGTTGTTAATTTTTGCTGAAAATTTGAGCCAAATCGGTAAAGAAGTGACTGAGAACGAAACGTTTGAGTGAAGGCAGAAAAAGCGATGGGACATTTTATTTGATCTATACTGTATATATAAATAAATAATATAATATATAATAATATATATCTATAAGCAATTTTCAGTTCTAAACATAGTACATGTGCTAAAGCGGTTTAGACATGCACCGCAAAAATGTTTTTATGCTGGTTTTGACGGTTTTAAAAGTTTTGAACCCCTCGCTGTTAGAAACCCACCCTGACTTGACCCCTACCTACCAGACAAGCCTTTCCAGGGCCCGGACCTGGTACATTGGTGCATGGCATCCTAATTCAGTTTTTTGGCCGATTCCATAATTTGCCCTAAAGCTGGTTGAGATGTTAGAATTAGCAGATAGATTTCAGCTAATAGACAACTTGGGGGTGCTGGAGCTGGTACTGAACACGCCCTCGCATCACAGAGTGCACCACGGTCGGAATCCGTATTGTCTGGACAAGAACTACGCAGCAGTGCTGATTATTTGGGACCGTCTGTTCGGCACGTTCCAAGCTGAAGACCCAGAACGACCGCCTGTCTACGGTCTGGTGGAGAATGTCAAGTCCTTCAACCAGTTGTACTGTCAGGTGGGGGCGTTACTGTAGGAGTACCTGCTTTTTGTTTGTTTAGTTCTTCGAGTTCAAGTACTTTGCCTGGGACAAACCCAGCACCATGACAACGGTCAAGGACAAACTACGAGCCATCTTCTTTCCACCAGGCTGGTTCCCTGGCTTCCAGATAAAATGGAGACTGTTCTGGTTTCCCGATAAGGACCCTACACAAGGGGTTCCTGAGGTACATTGTGTACTGCTCTTTATCCTACAGCAGTTTCTTGTACTAGCGGTCCCAGGTTTATTTAAAGGAGAGTGAATGAACATGTTTTCAAAGATCATACAGCTTTATCCAGCGATCTCAGTTACAGTAGCAGTCAGTTGTAATAGTGGATTTTGCAAAAGGATCTAAAATTCGAAGAAGTCTTTCAAAAACTCATTTAAAATCTTTTCTGAAAATGTTCAAATTGTCAGAAGTTAACAGTGTAGTACATAATCTACTGGTTTTTCATATTTTTAACCGATTTTTTTCTTCCTACCTTCGCCGAAAAGGAGGTGTAGTAGCCGTGATTATTACAGCCTGGATACGCTACTGGTAGAGTAGATTTATCTGTTGATTAGTTGCACTGCACTTATATAGTAGCATTTTGTTGAGGTTGAAAGTCCAGTCCAATTCCATGACCCACCAATCAGTGGCACTCGCCAGTGGTGCGCATTTCTACATTTTCTATTTTTGCTGGCAGTTCACGCTTACTACGTAACCTATCGCGAGGTAACTTGTTACTGCAGTCGGACACTTATAGCGGCATACATGTAACAGGTCATCCGCCGAAGGGGGAGGCTGTCTGTCGCCGGTCGGCGGGGGGTCTGAGCCCAAATTCTAGAGGTGGGGTTGGCTACTAAAAAGTTCAAAAACCGCAAAAGATCGCAAATTTGGGCTAAAAATCGCTAATTAATTTTAAAATACATCTAAAAATAGTGTTTTACAGACGATTTTAGCAATGTCTGAAGTACTAAAAATTGCAAAAATTTGCTCAAACAATTATTTTCCTGCAAAATCCGAATAGTTTGGCCTCAATCGGGTGTTAGGCAGAGCCCCGGACCCCCTGCTAGTATGCTTAGCCGTCTATTATCGTACTTTAATGATACTCAGTCATTTATACGTTTCTGGTCTGAGTGAACTGCCATGTATGGCAGATAGCAGAGCAGTTCGTAGGTAGGGAAGCCCAATGGTGCTGTACCATCTTGCTACATAAGTGTCTGACTATTGGCGGCTCAAAAGTGTATATAGTTGATCGTCTTCAGCAAAGTTCGAGCTTGGAGAATTTGCTGTTGGCAGCTGAGATGATCTATCAGATGCAATGTCTGGGTGCCCTTTTTGATGATCGGTAAGCACTTCCAATCATAGATATGGAAATAGTTAATAGAAAGGTTTTACTTGGTTGTCAATATGAGAGAGATTGGTGATTCAGATGGTACGCTGGATGGCTGGAGCTGAGTCGTCTGCTTCTGGTTGCTCTGGTCGTTTCTACCAATAACTGCTTCCTGCTCGCCTACCAACCTCTTTTCTACGCTTACATGTTACTCTGCTCCTTCGTATTTTACTTGTGTTTCTGTTCGAAGAGCTAGAGTGAACGGTCTAGTGCAGTCTTCTTAAATACGGTGTTGTCTTATTCTCCTGACTGTTAAACATACCTACGTTATGGCAACCTATCAAAAATAAAATGCAAAGCATTTCTGGTAGCCAGCTACAATAGCAGGATTTGGTACTGTGGTTTTTGGATTTCTAAAATCTCTTTGTGCATGCCCGGCAAGCCCAGCCAAAATGCTTAACGGGCATGCGCACACGCAACCTAAAGAATTGCAGCTGTGCTGCTCTTCAATCGATTGTGTGATATGGCTGAAACTTTGCAGTCATTTATTTTGGTCTCGTGATTTTTCGGGCTACAACAAATCGTAAACTACTATATACTATACAGTCAATTTTTGCAATTTGATAGTTGATAGATCGTGGGGATCTGGCCATGCATGGTGAGGGGACACCCCTCCAGACTCTCTGATATACGTATAGTATATGTGCCGTGTATGATAGATATTTACATATGCGGTCGGTTTATGAACAGGTGCCAGCCAGCCGCCCTCAACGTACCACCATTGATGGATATTTTTCCGAAAAAACTTCGGCCTGTTTTTTCCGTTTTTTTCTAAACCGCGGAAAAAACTCCAGCCCAAGTTCGGAGTATCCTAGACTGGTTTTACCACTTTACCACAACCGCATTTTTTGGTTCACTGAAACTATTCCAAGTGTAGATTAGACGCATTCCGTCACCTGCTATCCGCTAAAAATTCTCAGAGAGTTATGTTCTTCCATTTGTCCGCCGTCAAAGTGAACATATGGAAGTGCATAACTAGTGTTTGAAGTAACAGACTAGGCTAAAATTTTAAGAGTAAAAATTCAAAAAATGTATGCATGTGGTGTTAAAATTTCAGTTTGATTGATTAACGAATACACCAGTTACAGCAAGACGAAACCGGCAATAAATAAAAAATGATCCACTCTGTACTTTTGATTAGTTGATCTGTTGCTAACTATGTATCTATTTCCACTGTCGCATTTCAGAGGAGCTGGGCACTGCTATAAATAAACAAAGGAAAGAGCAAGGTTGTTGTTGTTGGAGACAGCGTTGACGGTGTGAATGCGAACCAGTAAAGAAAGAATTGACTTGTTCTTTTCTCTCTCTCTTGTTTCGAAAGTGCCGATTAGCGCGACGGTATGCGCAACATAAAGATTAAAAGAATGTCACTCAAATTACTAACATGAAGCCATTCTGAAAATAAAATACAGCATCAACAAACATGTAGCTATGTAGGCTAGGACCCAGATTTTCCTTAACGTCATGTAGACCGTGATTTCTGGGAATTTTGCAAGAAACCGATCCCCAGGCACACGAAGACTGAGATAAAGATCGGAGGCCGTGTCGGCAAGAGATTTGGCGATAGTAGTAGATGAGATTCTGCCGGTTTTCAAAATCGCTTACATTGCACAACACGCCTTTACTCTTACGTACCTACAACGTCATCTGTCAAACCGGAGAACTTGCCGTCAACGTCATTCCAGTTCAGATTTAGTAGCTGAATAGCGATGTGGTTTATAGCGGAAAAGCTTCAAACCGAGTTGACTTTTTGTGGACTTAGAAGACTGTTGTATTTGGTGACGCCAAACGAGACCACCTTTACTACGGTTGAAGCGGTGCCAGATTACTTCGATCAAGTACGGACTGCATTGAGCTTCTCTTGCACGAACGTACTTTTTTAAGCAAACCGTTCTTTCTTTCAGGCCAATAGTTGGTTCGCATTGCTGATAATAATCGAGTTTATTGTGTTGCGATTTGGCTATGGTAGAACGGACAGTTACAAGCTCAACGATACAGTGACGTCTATGTGTGCCGGAATACTGTCTCAGATAGCGAAGTAAGTGTCCAACTGTATATATAGGTAGAGTGTATGATGTGTCTGTTTGAGGATTGGAGCACGCTTTGCCGTCTTGTCCGTCTACAAATACATACACGCACATTGGAAATTGGTGGATTTGGCGTCCGACTCCGCCTTGCCCTGGTTTTTGTGTTTCCTTACTCAAGATTTGGCTTTTTACATTGGCCACAGAGCTACTCACGGTATGGAATACATATATATGATTGTTGGATCAGTCAGTCAGTCAGTCAGTCAGTCAGTCAGTCAGTCAGTCAGTCAGTCAGTCAGTCAGTCAGTCAGTCAGTCAGTCAGTCAGTCAGTCAGTCAGTCAGTCAGTCAGTCAGTCAGTCAGTCAGTCAGTCAGTCAGTCAGTCAGTCAGTCAGTCAGTCAGTCAGTCAGTCAGTCAGTCAGTCAGTCAGTCAGTCAGTCAGTCAGTCAGTCAGTCAGTCAGTCAGTCAGTCAGTCAGTCAGTCAGTCAGTCAGTCAGTCAGTCAGTCAGTCAGTCAGTCAGTCCGTTCCGCACACAGCCCTTTCAACAGTTGGTTGCACAAGAACTAAATAGAGAAATTTTTTATCTAATCCGATTTTAGAGATTGGGATTCTATGGGGTTTCCACCAAATGCATCACAGCTCAGAACGATTCAATCTGAGCACGGCGCTTCGACAAGCTGCTCTGCAAGATTCCTTTCTTGTCTGGTTCGATGCAGTTCAAGTTTTGTTCTTCCCAGCGCCGATCGTTGTTGCTCACCGCTTCCTCAACACTATCTTCCAGTTCTGGATTCACACGGAGGTCTAACCTTTTGACATTTTCCTCAAGCTTGGCACTAAAATTTCTCTCTCTCTCTCTATTAGCGTTTAAACAATTTTCAGTTCTAAACATAGTACATGTGCTAAAGCGGTTAGCGTTATGACCATACATGCACCGCAAATATGTTTTGGCGCTGGTTTTTACGGTTTTTAAAGTTTTGGACCCCTCCCTGTTTGAAACCCACCCTGCCTTGACCCCTACCTGGCAGACAACCCTTTCCAGGGCCCGGACCTGGTACATTGGTGCATAGCATACTAATTCAATAATTTGAGCGATTCCTCAAAATTTCGCCTAAAACCGGTTGACATGTTAGCATTAGCAGGTAGGTTTTAGCTAATAGACAACTTGGGGGTGCTGGAGCTGGTACTGAACACGCCGTCGCATCACCGGGTGCACCATGGTCGGAATCCGTATTGTCTGGACAAGAACTACGCAGCAGTGCTGATCATTTGGGACCGTCTGTTCGGCACGTTCCAAGCTGAAGACCCAGAACGACCGCCTGTCTACGGTCTGGTGGACAATGTCAAGTCCTTCAACCAGTTGTACTGTCAGGTGGGGGCGTTTCTGTAGGAGTACCTGCTCTTTCTTTGTTTAGTTCTTCGAGTTCAAGTACTTTGCCTGGGACAAGCCCAGCACCATGACAACGGTCAAGGACAAACTACGAGCCATCTTCTTTCCACCGGGCTGGTTCCCTGGCTTCCAGATAAAATGGAGACTGTTCTGGTTTCCCGATAAGGACCCTACGCAAGGGGTTCCTGAGGTACATTGTGTACTGCTTTTTATCTTACAGCAGTTTATTGTACTAGCGGTTCCAGGTTTATTAAAAGGAGAGTGAATGAACATGTTTTCAAAATCTTTGGTGTACAGACCTGAACTAACACTCTGTGGGTCGCAGCTGTTGAAGATCATACAACTTTATCCAGCGATATCAGTTACAGTAGCAGTCAGTTGTAATAGTGGATTTTGCAGAAGGATCTAAAATTCGAAGAAGTCTTGCAAAAACTCATTTAAAACCTGTTCTGAAAATGTTCAAATTGTCAGAAGTTAACAGTGTAGTACATAATCTACTGGTTTTTCTTATTTTTAACCGATTTTTTCTTCCTACCTTCGCCAAAAGGAGGTGTAGTTTAGTTAGTAGCCGTCATTATTATTACAGCCCTGGATACGCTACTGGTAGAGTAGATGTATCTGTTAATTAGTTGCACTTATATAGTAGCATTTTGTTGAGGTTGAAAGTCCAGTCCAATTCCATGACCCACCAATCAGTGGCACTCGCCAGTGGTGCGCATTTCTACATTTTCCATTTTTGCTGGCAGTTCACGCTTACTACGTAGCCTATCGCGAGGTAACTGGTTGGTTACTGCAGTCGGACACTTAGCGGGATACAATATGTACATGTAACAGGTCATCCGCCGAAGGGGAGGCTGTCTGTCGCCGGTCGGCGGGGGGGTCTGAGCCCAAGTTCTGGGGTGATGTTGGCTACTAAAAAGTTCAAAACTTGCAATTTTGGGCAAAAAATCGCTAATTCAATTTAAAATACTGCTAAAATGGTGTTTTACAGGCGATTTTAGCAATGTCTGAAGTACTAAAAATTGCAAAAATTTGCTCAAACAATTATTTGCCATCAAAATCCGAATAGTCTGGCCTCAATCGTGTGTTAGGGAGACCCCCGGACCCCCTGTTACATGTATGCTTAGCGGTCTATTATCGTACTTTAATGATACTCAGTCATTTATACCTTTCTGGTCTAAGTGAACTGCCATGTATGGCAGCTAGCAGAGCAGTCCGTAGGTAGGGAAGCCATATGGTTCTGTACCGTCTTGTTACATAGGTGTCTGACTATTGGCGGCTCAAAAGTGTATATCGTTGATCGTCTTCAGCAAAGTTCGAGCTTGGAGAATTTGCTGTTGGCAGCTGAGATGATCTATCAGATGCAATGTCTGGGTGCCCTGTTTGATGATCGGTAAGCACTTCCAATCATAGATATGGAAATAGTTGATAGAAAGGTTTTACTTGGTTGTCAATATGAGAGAGATTGGTGATTCAGATGGTACGCTGGATGGCTGGAGCTGAGTCGTCTGCTTCTGGTTGCTCTGGTCGTTTCTACCAATAACTGCTTCCTGCTCGCCTACCAACCTCTTTTCTACGCTTACATGTTACTCTGCTCCTTCGTATTTTACTTGTGTTTCTGTTCGAAGAGCTAGAGTGAATGGTCTAGTGCAGTCTTCTTAAATACGGTGTTGTCTTATTCTCCTGACTGTTAAACATACGTTATGGCAACCTATCAAAAATAAAATGCAAAGCATTTCTGGTAGCCAGCTACAATAGCAGGATTTGGTACTGTGGTTTTGGGATTTCTAAAATTTCTTTGTGCATGCCCGGCAAGCCCAGCCAAAATGTTTAACGGGCATGCGCACACGCAACCAAAAGAATTGCAGCTGTGCTGCTCTTCAATCGATTGTGTGATCTGGCTGAAATTTTTGCAGTCATTTATCTTGATCTCGAAATTTTTTGGGCTACAACAAATCGTAAACTACTATATACTATGCAGTCAATATTTGCAATTTGATAGTTGATAGATCGTGGGGATCTGGCCATGCATGGTGAGGGGACACCCCTCCAGACTCTCTGATATACGTATAGTATATGTAGGGACCGGCAACGGCGGCCAATTTTGCGCCGCTCCGCGTGCCTAATTTTCTTCGCACGTTTTCACCACACTGGTGTCGCAGGGATCAAAATCATGTTTTTTTAAAAAATGCGGCTAGAAAAGCGCGTTCTTTTTTTATGGTTTTTTGTTTTGATTATTTTAACATAATTATTCACCCAAATCACCTTGCTATACGCTAAGCTGCGGTTGTTTTCGGCTAAAATAAGCGGAAAAACAGCGTCAGTGTAAAAAAAAAGTTTATGATCTCAAAAGGTGCGCCCGACGGTATTAAAGAGGCATTGATCATCTTTCGTTTGAGCCATTTTTTTTCGGCATCGATGCAGCCAAAGATCCCGGAAATCAGATTGAAATTTTACATGGTTAAGCATAGGCAGAATCGGTATTTTTTCAGAAAACGAAAGTTTGCTCTTAAACAAAGAACAAATAAAAAAGGTGCGCCCGCTTAAATTTTAGTTTAGGTGTTGCTCTTACTAAAATCACTCAGATTTGGCGTCCTAGGTTCGTAAAAGATCCCGGAAATTGGGTTAAAGTTGATGAGGTCGTTAAAATTAGAGGGTATCGAATACGAACGTATTGGGGATCCTGAGCAGCCCAAAGCCAATGGTTTATATTTTGCTTCTTGACAATCCTTTAGTAGTTTTGCGTCACTGCTAATCAATATAAGGTGAATCCTGCTCAGGCTTAACGTGTGTAATCAATAAATATGGTACAAAAGCGGAAAAACCTGTAATCGCTTATTCGAGTTAACTTCATATAATTCGTTTTCATTTATATGTCAGTGGAATTCCTTCAAATTTTCAGCGTTTATTCATAAGTCTTAAAGATATTCCAACGCAAACAGGCACGGAAGGTAATCCAGTAACGAACGAAAGTCGGATAGGGTTGGGTGTAGCTGGGGGGGGGAATCAGGGAAGGTCAGAAATGGACTAGATATTAATTAATTAACTTTCTTATGACTATACAACTCCGGGACGTGCGCTATACTGATGCATACCCCTAGGGGCAGACATGGGCAAAGGGGGGGGGCGGGTGGGCCCCCCTCAGGCTCTGACCTACCCCCCCCTCAGCCGGCCGCTACCCCCCCTCAGGAATTTTTTGGAAGAATTTTGTATAGAAAATTATGATAAAAATATGCCTGGATTAGGTGTAAATGAGCTCAGAATAGCTTATTTTAGCTTATTTTAACCAAAAATAAGCCAAAAAACCTTGATTTTAGCCAAAAATCGGACTTTTTGGCTTACCACCCCCTCAGCCCCCTCAGGCGCTCCTACCCCCCCTCAGCCCCCCTCAGGAATTGAAAATTCTGCCCCCCCTCAGCCGAAATGCTAGCCCATGTCTGCCTAGGGGTATATTTACATTTGGAAAACAAGCCCTCAGGAGCGTGTCCTGTACTGATGCATACCCCTAGGGCATACATGGGCCGGGGGGGTAAGGGGGTATACCCCTCGGCCGGCCATACCCCTCCCTCCCCCACCCACCCCCCTCCCGGAGGGAGGAAATTTTCGCTTATTTAAGGCAAAATAGGCATTTTTTTGCCTTTTTTCGGGGGGACCCCCACCCGAGGTTTCCAACACCCCTACCCCCCTCCGGATTTTTCCGGCCCATGTATGCCTAGGGGTATTTTTATATTTGGAAAACAAGCCCTCAGGAGCGTGCCCTGTACTGATGCGTGTCTAGGGTATTTTTATATTTGGAAAACAGGCCCTCCGGGCGTCCCCTAGGGGTATTTATATGTTTTTAAAACAGGCCCTCCAGAGCGTGCCTATGCTGATGCGTCCCTCCAGGGGTATTTTTATATTTGGAAAACAGGCATACATGGGCCGGAAAAATCCGGAGGGGGGTATGGGGGGTCCAAAAAAAGGCCAAAAAACGCCTATTTTGCCCTAAATAAGCGAAAATTTTCTCCGTCTGGGAGGGGGGTGTGGAGGGGGTATGGCCGGCCGATGGGGGTATTGGCCGGCGAGGGGTATACCCCCACACCCCCGGCCCATGTATGAAAACAGGCCCTCCGGAGCCTGCCTATACTGATGCGCCTCTAGGGGTACTTACATTGTATATATTTGGCAAAACAGGCCCCCGGGGCGCCGTTCCTGAAAGCCGTCCACAGTAACGCACAGCCGGCGGGCGCGGCCTCTGGGCCAAAGAAGAATACGCGCCTCGAGGCGCTCCAGTTTACGCCGCAAGCGCGTGCACAAAAAGAAGAAAATAACGAACGACGCGAAGGCCCGATGGGCACAAGGTTTTGCACTTCTTTCTGCGCCAGGATTACGATTCTTGTTTTGCTTCGCTTCTATACTGGATTGATTTACAGTATATGCAATGAACGAATGAGAAGCAGAATAATGGGAACCTACTACCTACAGTATTTAAACAATTAGTCCCTCAAACGTTGCGATGAGTTCAGACGGGCACGAAATGGGATGTTTGCCTACTAATCTATCTGCACGCAATCAACGACCCCACAAAAGACAGAGGGCTAAAAAATAATCCGTACTACCATGTACATTGTACATAACATACCACTTTTGCCGTGCATTACTGCAATTGTTTGTTTTGCATTGATTTTAGATTGGAGGAATGCTATGAAAGCTTATTGGCCGTTTTCTGAACGCCGACTACCTAATTCCGATTCTTCCCCTAATTACTATTATTTTCGCTAACTCCCTCTTCCCAAATTTTATAGTTTTCGGACTTCAAATTTTAAACGGCCAACTACATAATCAAGTATTTGAACAAACAGCTGGACCTCCGAAAAAACATAATTCTTCTTGGTACCACGGTATTATTTGTTTGTTTTTGAGTTCCACTGACCTTTCGGACAGCTCAGGACACCCCTCGCTCTTTTTCAGAGCCCTTCAATGGGGGTAGCCCTGTCTACAAACAACCCTCCCCTTTGCTGCCATTAGGTGCAACGGCAGCGCCGGTTCGGTTCCAATTTACCTACTGGCCATCACCGGCTTTCGGCGGTCTGGGTTGGGCTTACGTCGACTACTTCCAGTCGCTTTGACCGGCTTCGAACCCACAAACAACCGTTCTCACGGATGCTGGGGCCGCCGCGACACACGGAATAGCCTAAACTGCCCGTGGCCAAGACGCCACTTATAGCGACCGTATAGACAGTAGCTGTTGCGGTACCAGCCGGTGCGTCAGCAACTGACCCATGCCAAGTTTATACATGTTTCGCCATGCGAACGCGTGTTTTCAAACTTCGCCTGGGTTAAAAGAGATAGAGGACATGAAATGAACTGGCTAACAAGTTTACCACAGATGCTGGGTACAAGAAAACGGCACATTTAACAGCTAGACTGGAAGTGGAAAACACGTCACCTTATCATGTTATTTACGGAACTTTTTGGCACCAACAGCAACATTGGCTTGCACAGACCGCTTCAACGAGTGCGGTTGAACGGGAGCCTTCGAGAGCGTGTGTTTGAGCGTCCGAGTGTTCTCTTCCGCCAGTTCGCCTTCGTATGTGGTCTCTTGCAACTGGGCAGCTAGTTTAGGATTGGCCGTGACGGCCTTTCTTCCCTTAGGAACTTGTCTTCGTCCGCTTGTTCTCTTCACGCGCCTTCCCACTGCTGTAGGCTGCACGTGGATTCGACCACCAGAACGGATGAGAGCAGGAGCGTGCTTCGCGTGGATATCGAGGAAGTGCATCAGATCTCCTCTCCTAACTGCTGTATCCAAGCGCTTTTTGAACTCTTCTGCTTTCTTGCGCATAGCCTCAGACGGTTGAGCATTGAGGGCGTCTGTCAGGCTTTGTCCTATTTCCGTCATTCGCTCGTTGTAACCGATTTGCCACTCTTCTTCTCTGGCTGTTGTGGCTGACTTGTGCGCAACTATCTCCGTTTCCTCCTCCTCCTCCTCCACATGGCGATCAGGGTTTGGGAAGGTCGGTTCGCAACTGGGCCCACGGGAAGTGTTCGAATTGCAGCCATCAGAAACGTCGTCCTTAAACAGCTTATTAGTAACGAAAATGGGAAAAGGGTTTCTTGTGGCGTATTTTGACGATTTTTTCACAGCCGTACACAAGGTGTACAGACAGACGTATACTATAACCCGAACAGTTTACCCTCATAGCGTAATTCCGCTTTGCGAAAAAAATTTCATTGAGTTTTGAATTGGACTTCATATACAGTGTTGGCCATAAAAAAAGACCACCTGGCCTTTTCCGAGTTTTCTGCATAATTTCAAATGGCGCCGTTCTGTCAATTTTCAACATAATGAAAAGATTTTTGGCACGATTATTATTTGCTAAAAGTTTGTTTTGGCCAAGTCCGATCCTGCTATAGCCTCGAGTTATGCTCTTCCGAATTCAATGGACCCGAATTTTCAGACATCAACTTTGGACGTAAATATCTCACGAACCTTTTCCTTTGAAATTATTTGGAAAACTCGAAAAATAGCCAGGCGGTCTTTTTTGGCCAACACCAAAGTGTTACCTAGCATTTTCCCGAAATTTGACTTTACTTGGCTTACAAAAGTGCAGCATACATGTACGTACATTGTAGCTTAGTAATAGAAATGCTCGCACTTTAGAGCAGAACAAGCTTCTGTAGAATCCAGGTCGCGAGAGACCGGCCAGCTCAGCAATGCGATTTCTGTCCTCCTCACGAACTGGCAGAGTATTCCACGGCGAGACACCAAACAAACGCTGGACCAACAGCTGGTGCTTGCAGAAACACCCAAACATCCCTTCGATGCACTCGCAGAATCCATCAGAGGTGTTGACCCTGTAGTACGTTGCAGACTGACTGAGACTCTCCACTCGGTATAGCGAATCAGACAACATTTCAACTTCTTTGCCTGATGAGGGCTAGTGTTTCCGAGTAAATTTATTTTGAAATTAAATAACTATTAAATTGCTTGCTCAGCCTTCAGAAGAAAATAACTTGCTATTAATTTGATTGGTACCCCAATTCTGAAATTAAATTCGATACAAATTTGTTATTTGATATGAATTAAATATAAATTTGCTAAAATCAATACTAAATTCCTGAGAAAAACAGCTCAAAACCTGGGTCGAGTCACTTCAAAATGAGTTGACCTTTCTTTAGATGGCGACAAATGGTCTACAAAATAGCATTTAGTGAGTTGATATCTTTGCTATGGCATGAACAAGGTCATCTTTGGACTGAACTTGTTGTTTTGTAGCCAAGACTTTGGTTAGTGAAGTTGCCAAACCAAGCAAATTTATATCAAATTCATATCAAATTTATATCAAATTTCTAGGCCAATTTTACGAAATTTAATATAATTTTTATTTGTTTGACAGTCATCGCGAGAAATTAAATTTGTTATTAAATTTCTATTTGCTTGGTGTTTTTGGCCAAAACAATTTAATTTTGTTATTTAATTTTAATTTGATCGGAAACACTAATGAGGGCCACTGTCTGATTTTACTGTCCAGCGCTTTCAGCTGGTGGAACGGGCGTGAGTGGCATCCTCGCACAAACAGACTCAGCCGTTCCAGATAGTACCTAAAAATCATTTAAAAAATCAGTTATTTATCTAAAATTTAAATTGTGTCATTTCTAACTATACAGAATGTAGCTGTATCGTACGTGTACATTGGGTCGTAGCCCAGGGTTGTTGTGGGGGTGGTACACCCTTTCTGGCTAAGTTAGGAAAAGAATTCGTCGAAAATAAGAAACGTGATTGAATTACGAATTATTGAGTCCTAAAACTGTTAATTTTTGCTAATTTTACACTCAGAATGGTTATTCAACGCTTTCTCAAAGGCTATTTTTTCAAAATTTTCTCCCCCTGGTTGGGCCGGCCCTCAAAAATTTTAATTCCAGTACAAAAGATCTTGCCTGCATCACTGGAATGTACCTGTTCACTGAAGTGCAATTTTTTGGCCCAGATATGCAAGTATTGGGTATTGGGGTCTCAGTTTTGGTATTGGGTATTTGGTATTTGTGGTTTTACATGCCACCAACCAACCTACAATTCCAAAGTGGTTGCGAGGCTGTCAACGAGAGAAACCAGGTTGAATGTCTTGGTCCGGTTGAGCACGATCTCTTTAATGATCTGCACTGCCACTTCAGCTCGGTTGTTGGTATGGGAGCCCAAAATATCAGGGCCTCTGAACGCCAGACACCACATCTCTTTTCGTTCCCACTCATTTTGCAACCGCTTCGCCACTTTTGGGTAGTCGATCGAAAGCTCAGAAAACAGCTAAAATTATTATGTACAATAGTGAGTCCAACCAGTGAGTAGTGGGTTTACAAAATTGCAGCCATTATTTATAATCGGTACCCTTTTTATGATTGTATGTATGTAAGGGGCCGTCCATAAACGACGTCGTCTGAAGGGAGGGAGGGGGGTGGGCTGAAATGCGACGATAGACAACGCACCAGGAAGGGGAGGGGGGTTACCAAAAAACGACGTCGCTTTTTTCGGAATTTTGGGATACTTGGATTGGATTATTTTCGATTTATGCACCATTCCGTGAAACGTTTCTACATACACAAAAGCTTCCCCGAGTGGTTGTAGGGATTTATTCAATTGATTGCGCAGTATGGTAACAAGAAAACGTTACGGTACTGTATGTACTGCCCTTTTATCGGGGGAGAGGGTTAAACCGAAGACGACGTCGCCGTAGGGGGAGGGGTCCCCAATAAACGACGCAAGGCGATTTTGGGGGGAGGGGGGTCCGAAAAATCGGGATTTTGGAACGACGTCGTTTATGAACGGCCGCGCATACACTGTACCATACATGTACTAGGGGGTTAGGGGGGTTACCCCTGCTGGAATGGCCAAACTCCCCTAGCCCCCGAGACAGATCAAGGGACCCCCACGAGCCAAAAATAGAAGTAGCAGTAGTAGCTCCAGTACTAACAAAGTGGCTCAGAAATCACTAATTTTTAGCCTAAAATTCGCTTGAAAAGCGTTTGGGAATCGAATTTGGTATTTCCACTGCTGATATTTAAGATAAATCGGGATTTTTGGAAGACCTTTTTGTCATTTTTCGCTTGTTTTTAGCTCTAAAACGTGAATTTCCAGGCGTTTTGGAGCTTTTTGAGCCCGGATTTGTTACATGTATGCACGCACAGTACGTGAATAGTAAACATACTTGCACGTACTTATACTTACCTTCTCATACCGCGATTTGGCCTGCAGGGCAGTGTAGCTGTAGACAATGTTCCTTATGTCCAGCATAATCTTCGACCGATTCTCCTTTTTCACTGCCGTTTTAGGTTCACGGAGCCAGCGCCAGATCGCATTCAGCCAATGGAAAATGCACAGGGAAATTTTCGCGCTTCGCCAGTTCTAAAAACAATATGTATTTAGCAATATCATACACACATTTCGGTTTCACACAAAATTCTTTGGTTTGAATTGAAAGGTGATATTCTTTTAGAATGAAATTTCCTATAGATACAGAAAAAATTTCTGAGAGAGAAAAACTACCTCGACAGACATAAGTCCAGAGTGTTCTGCTTTACTGTCGTCGCAGACAAAGTTCTTCGGATACAACTGGCCACCAAATCCTTCCTGATCGAGCATTTGGTCCAGCAGGTTGAAGGCAACAGAATAGTCTGCGGCACTCTGTCTTTCAGTGACAAGAATGGCCAAAGGAACACCGCCGCAAGGAGTAGGGGTGAGCATCACTGTGACGCTTAGTCCAGAATCGTCCATGGAGGCCGAGCTGTCTACATGACAAACCAGTTTAGACTCATGTAGTTCATGGGCTCGCTGCATGATCGGGGTCTGGATAACCAAGGCGAACTTGTCCTCCGACCACACATAACTCAGCTTCGTGCCCTTCTCAGCCAGCTCGATCTTTCGTTCGTTTAACAGCTGCAACTTTGTGGTATTGCTTAGTGACTGTGATAAAATACTAATACTTACTAATCCTGAAAATTTGAGCAAAATCGACCAAGAACTGACCGAGAACGAACCGTTTGAGCACAGTTCGAAAAAGGGAGTGGACACTTTTTTATCTAGTACACATATGTACGTATAAATTTTACATGCGAAAATTGTGATTTTTTGGTGTTCCTTTACATAAAAGTCTGGGACTTAATGACATACAGCAAAGTATAGTAGTGATACCATATATTGCTCATCTACTTTATAGGAGGTATACAAAATTCAAACAAAAAACGGGCGAAATTCAGATGTGCCTGTAGTACGCCTAAACTATTGTTATTAAAGCTGAACCTGGGCTTATTTTAGGGCCAAAAAGTGCTAAAACCTAAAACAAGCCCATGGGCTTAGGTACGAAAAAAACCGGTATTATGTACTGTACATACAGTACTCACTTCCCTGGTCAGTTCTCCGTTTCTGTCTCCCAAATTCGTGGCCCTCCACAGACGATACAAATGCTCAACGCGATTAGGGGCTGGGTTAATGGAGCCGTCGCTGACGTCAGCAGTTACGTCATCGGAAGACGCCACCAGTGAGCGAAAGTTAGTACGCCAGGCAGCCCTCGGTCCAAGTCCGGCATCGAACAAATGTCCTAACCCGACACTTCTCTCGTTGGTTCCACCTGGGGTCGCGGACAGATGATGTTGTTGAAGAGGAGAGAAAAGGTGTTGTTTTTGGTGATTACGCAGATTTTGTAGTAAATGGCAGGTCACGTCAATAAAACGATAACCGGCCGACAGCAAAACACGGTAGAAAAGCAGGAAGGACACGTTGTAGCGCAGTTAAAGAAAGGTGTAGAAAGAAGAAAGTTGAAAAAGAAACCGGGTTGACGATGGCTGGTGACGACGCTCATTTACCGCCCAATAAACGTGTTATTGGGGAGCCGAACGGAGGGGCCCTTTAACCGACCAGTGATCGTGTCGCTGGTGAGCCGTACGGAGAGGCGACCTGAGAACCACCCGAGCCACACGGAGGCAATCGAAGCAGAACGCAGCGAGACCACACTACAGGTAGTCAGGAAGACAGAGGCAGCTCACTTTCAGGAGTCGACCGGTGCCTTGTCGCGCAGAGAGGCAGCTTTTCTAGGTTGACTTTAACACGCAACCAACTGCACACAAGAAATAAAAACAGCCAAAGTCAAGTAACCAGACAGACTTAGGGCCTGCCAGACAGACGTAGAATGTTCTAGAATCTATCACTCAAAATATCGACCAATCACTAGCCTTCGTTCTTCTCGGCCCTCTCCTGATTGGTCGGAAGAACCGCGACGGACTCGGCGATCGGCTGCCAAACCACGCCCTGTCTCGTGTTTGCCATAGGAGCTGGTTCTCGCAGCGCGCCCTGAGTTGTCAAGCGACCGGCGGCAGTTCAAAAAGGGCGGGTCTGTACATTGCCCCCTTCTTAGTCGGCGACGTCCCCGGCGCTGTAGCACTCTCCTCTGCCGATTCCGATGGTAGGCCGGTCACGTCCGACTCGGTCTTGAATCAGTAAAGAGACAGGGAGGTTGCCGCACCGTCGATCCGCTAGCCTCTTCGCACTTCTCGTTGGTAGGTAGATGGTGGTAGTAGTAGCGTTTCCGGCTGGTTGACACGCCTCGGCCTCTCTCGTCAGCGCTCCCACAGATGGCAGTTGGTACCGGGCAGATGACAGAGGCAACTTCATACCTTAGTAGGATCTTCCTTCTCACGTCGTACAATCAACGCACGTCAGCCATTCAAACTTAGTTGTTGGTCCGTTGGCGCCCTGCGACTAACACACAGCTGGAGTAGTTAGTGCCCGGTCACAGCATCGTAGCACAGGATTTGCGAACAGTGTTCAAGTGATGGCCGGAGGATCGTAGTGACCCCTTCGGCCCGATTGGCACTAACGTAGATTCTCCGCCCAGCGACCGTCTTCTTTTCTGCAACCACCGTTGTTGTTGTTGTCCGATGGTGATACAGGCCACCTGTCGGCTGGTGGACTGACAGGTTGCAGAGACTCCAGCTCATCACACTGGTCGCGGCGCCGGTGATGGAGTCAAGTAATTGGCAGGCGGACGCTGGTAGTCTGCACGCTGATGTACTGGCAGACGCAGCGTAGACGTGGTGCAGTCGATAGATTACCGAAATGACCCCCATCTCGGCACTACTCATCAGCCGGCACGTCGACAGGGTGCCGAGGTGATAGCTTATCACGTTAGTCGCGGCGTCAGCAGTGGAGTTAAGTAGTTGATAGGCGGACGCTGGCAGTCCGCACACTGAGGTACCGGCGGACGCAGTGTAGACGAGGTAGATTACCGAGATGACCCCCATCTCGGCACTCCTCATCGGTCGGCACGTTGACAGGGTGCCGAAGTGAGAACTTATCACGTCTGCCGCGAGGTCCCTGGCAGCGTCAAGTAGCTGGTAGTCCCTCCGCGCGTTGATGTTCGCACGAAAGCGAGGTGGTAGGCAGTCAGCGCTATTGACTGCCGGAGTGTAGAGGAGGTGCAGTCGGCAGGTCACTGAGGTAGTTCTTATCTCAGTGCCGCTCATCAGTTGACAGATTGGCAGGGTACCGGCGCGCTAGCTTATCCTGCCAACCACGACGTCAACGGCAGGACCATGCCCAACGGATGTTGGGCGAACACCAGCAGCTCCTTCTTGCGCCGACTCCGGTCATCACCGGGGTCGTTGGCTAGACACCGGGCCGTCCTCCACTCCGTTCCACAGCTTACATTACCGGGTACCGCACAGGAGAGGTAGTAGTAAAGGGTAGGTATTCCCGAGAGCCGATCGAGTGGTTGGGTGATATCATAGAGAGAGAAAAGAAAGAAAAAGTGAATACGTACACTATGTACAACGCAGGTAGTGACACTCAGTGCTCAGCCGCCGTCTCGATGCCGTGGTCCGGTGGTTCCGGGTCCCGGCCGGCGTCCCCCACAGTAGTCTCAGCTAGCGCTCTCTCCAATTCCGCGACACTCTCGCTCTCTTCTGCCTCTTGTTCTTCCGGCAACGTAGGGAGAGGAGGGGCGGTAGCCTGCAGCCGCTCAACTTCTCGCTGGTGCAAGAAGCTGGGTCCTTCCAATTCTGGGTAGCAGCGAGACAGGTGTTGTACGTGCACGCGACGGGGCGTTCGGTCTCGGCCACCCACTGGCACAACGATGGCCTGGTACCCTTGTACCTCGACCACAGAATAGGGGCCAGTGTACTGCATTGCCAGCTTCATCGTTCGTACGCTGGGGTCGTAACGCATCACCTTGTCACCGGGTTTCACTCTGGTCTCGCGAGTGTTCCACTTCTGGTCAAATCGCTCCTGGTTGGCGATTTGAGCCTGCCGCAAGTTGTCTTCAAGCAAACGGCGGTCCTGTTGCCACTGTTGTCGGCGATCCTCGTCGGATGGCCCCTCTACTAGCACGTCACCGGTCAAGTGTGCCCCGGGCACTGCGCTCGGCAGGTGTAGTCGCCGAAGAAAAACCATCTCGGCCGGGGGAAGTTGCGTGGCAGTTTGCGGAGTTGCGTTGTAGGCGTAGACGACTGTAGACAGGTTCAGGTCCCAATCGTCCGCTTCCTTGTTCACCAGCCTAGACAACATGTTAGCGAGAGTGGAATTCATCTTCTCAACCAGTCCGCCGGTCCGAGGAGAGTAAGGCAACGCCCAACGGTGTCGGACCGTGTACATCTCCATCAGCCTCTGCACTGAACGGTTCTTAAACTCGGTGCCGTTGTCGGAAATCACCTCCCTGGGTGGTCCGAAAACCATGAACACGTAGTCCAACAGCGCTTTGGCCACGCTGTGTCCTCGCCGGTCTCGCAACGGTTGAGCTACCACAAACTTGGTGTAGGCGTCCATGACTACTAGAACGTAGGTGTAGCCAGTGGCGGTCCGGTTGAGCTTCAAGGTGTCCATATAGAGGCGTTGGAAAGGCTCCGTAGGTATTGGCATGAGCCCCATAGGAGGGTTTTCTGTTGGCGATTGTCCCCTCCGAGCTGCGCACAACAAACACCCATGCACCTGCTTGGCGATGTCCTGCCGCATCTGTGGCCAGTAGTAGAAGCGTCTCATTCGGGCGTAGGTTTTGCTAATCCCGAAATGACCAGATGTTCGTGCCCCATGATGGTCATAGAGCAGCCGAGGGCGGAGCGGCAGAGGTATGCAGAGACGCAGTCGCTGCACCGTCCGGTCGCCTGGTGCGTTGTCAGCAACTGTAGGCGTGGGCTGTAGGTGCCACAGTAGCTCTCCGGTCACCACGTAGTGTTCTTGATTCTGCCGGACCCACTTAGCCATTTCCTCACTCGCAGGCAGAGTGCCGTCCGTTTTGTAGGTTGTCATGGCAGCCCACTGGGGATCTTGCTTCTGATGAATCGCAGCCAACTTCTCTAAGTCCTGCCGAGTTGGAACCTGAACCATCGGGTGACAGCTCAGACTGTCCACTCGCTCCTGGTAGTGTTTGGCTTTGCCCCGCATGCAGACTGCCATGACGTCAGGCTGCGAGAGCGGAGGCAGCAGCTCCATTCCCTCGATCATCAGGTGTTCCCAGTGAGGGTAGCTGATAGGCATGTCGGTATTGATGTTCATGACCAAATGGTCATCAAACGGCACCTGCTGAGTGACCAGTTCGTCGTACGGTTTGCCCTCCGTCAAAACGGTGTCAGAAATACCGTACACGTTTCGCGATTCCAGCTTCTGGTGAGGCATGCGAGAGAGGGCGTCGGCGCCGTGGTTGACTCTGCCTGGCCGGTAGACGATGTTAGGCATTACCTCCTGGATCTGCAGAGCCCAACGCGCTAGCCGTTGCACCAGCTGCTTCTCCTGTAGGTAGCGGAGTGCGTTGTGGTCCGTGATGATAGTAACTTGGTGGTTGAAAACGTAGACGCGGAACTGCTGGATTCCATAGACCAGAGCTAGACACTCCCGGTCGGTGGCACTGTAGTTGAGCTCGTTCGGCCGCAAACTGCGGCTAGCATAGGCCACCGGGTGTCGTCTCTTCTTCTCGTCCTCCTGCGCCAGGATAGCGGCAATCGCGATGCTGGAGGCGTCTGACTCGATGATGAATGGTTGAGAGAAGTCAGGGTAGCGCAGGACAGGAGTGTTGATCAGGTGTTTGATCAGCGTGAGAAACGCAGTCTCCTGCGACTCTCCCCACGACCAGGTATTCTCCTTTTTGACCAACTGATGTAGTGGCGCAGCGATCTGGGCGAACCCCTTGATGAACCGGCGGTAGTAACTGCAGAATCCAATGAAACTGCGCAGTGTCTTCAAGTTGGTGGGTCTCGGCCAGTTCTTTACCTTCTCGATCTTAGCTGGGTCAGTGCTCATGCCGTTCTTCCCAATTTGGAAACCCAGGAACAAGACGTGCGGCCGTGCAAAGTTGCACTTAGGCAGGTTTATCAGAAAACCGGCCTGATGCAGGGCACGGAAGACGCGATCCATCAGATCTTTGTGTTCCTCCAACGTCTGCGAGATGATAAGCACGTCGTCCAGATAGGTGAAAACCCGGGTTGGGTCGATGTTGCCCAAAATGCGCTGCGCTACCTCCTGGTAGAAAGAAGGAGCGTTGCAGAGGCCGAAGGGCACGCGCTCAAACTCGTAGAGACCTTTGTGAGTGATGAAGGCAGTCTTCTCCACGCTGTTCGGATGCATGTGCAAGTTGGTGAACCCAGACCGGATGTCTAGGGTAGAGAAACAAGTTGGTTTCACCTGCCCGATCGCGTCAAGCAGGTCATCAATGCGGGGCAGCGGGAACCGATTCTTCTTGGTTACCTTGTTTAGCTCTCTGAAGTCCACGCAGAGCCGGAGGTCGCCGTTCTTCTTAATCACTGGCACTATTGGAGAGGCCCACGGGCTGTTAGATGGTCGAATGATGCCCGCTTCCAACCACTCGGCAATCTTAGCTTCCACTTTCGGTCGAATGTGGAAGGGTAGTCGCCGCAATGCCTGGCGCACTGGTCTTTCGTCGCCCGTGTCGATGTCCATGTAGGCCACGTGACAGTCACCGATCTCGTCCTCTGTAAGGCTGAAGGCCTCATTCCTCTCCAGCAGAAAGGACAGTAGATTCTGCCGAACGTTAGGAGGCAGGTCGTCGAACGGCAGCAGGCCACACATAGCCAGCTTCCTCTCCTCAGGTTTGGTGATGATACGAGTGATGGCGGCCTGAATGGCCTCCAACTCCTCCTCAGTCAGACCCCAGTCGTTGTTGAGTAGTTTCGGTTGTTCCTTCAGGCCGGCGGTGATTTGCTGGATTGTGGCCTCGGCCCTGGTCTTCAGTTGTTCTACCGTCTGAGCGTCTCTCTGAGGATGTTGTACCAACTTTCCGACTTCAACATCTGCTTCCACCGTAATGATCTGGTCCGTAGGGTTAGCGACCGTAACTAAGATAGAACGGTCGGTGTAGTGCTCCGTTCGTCCCTGCACCTTCAGATCGATTTCCGTCTCGTCCGCGGGGACAAAGAAGTAGGTGCACTCGTCCAAGTCGGCAGTAGAAGCGTACCCAGTGATGGTCTCCACACAGTTGGGGCGTATCTCCCTTGTTGAAACTGCCAGAACAGGAACTGTCTCTCCGGGGAGAACACAGTTCGTTATTGGCAGCACTGGAGTAGGTTCCGGTCCGTCTGAGTCACACAAGGGGAGGATTGGCTCATCCTCCTCCTCAGGTCTTCCTGGTTCGTTTTCCTCCTCAGACTTCTCTCCCAAAGTTGGCGTAGTAGCTGGGAGCGGTCCCTCTACCAGCTTTGACAACAACGCTGTTAGTAGCTGAGGGAACACTTTGATGCCTGGCAGTCCTACCAGCAGAGGGTATGGATTCATGTCCACTACGAACTGCATTGTCGCCTGGTGTCCTTGATAGTGGAGGGCCACGTCCACTACATGTCTGCTCTTTCTGCCGCCTCCAGTGAATCCCTTCAAGATGACGTCCTGCGCTCAGTGTAGTCTGGTCTTCACCCTTCTGGACTTCCTTTCTGCCAAGATAATGCGCAGTCCCTCACGGCCACACAAATTAGTGACCGCTCCAGTGTCAACAAGCACCGGCACTTCCATAGAACCGATTCCGACCTTCAGCAGTCGCAGCGGCAAGGTATCCGGTTTTTTGAAAACCGGTTGGGGTTCCTGAGTCACTTGGTTGACCTCCACGACTCCTACCGCAGCTTCTGATTGGTCTGTCTCCGAATCAGTGTCTCGTTGTAGCATTTCGAACTCTTCTAGGTCTTCTCCGTCCAAACTCCCTTCCAAGATGTTTATTCTGCTGCGGTAGAGTTCCATCGCTCTCTCATAGGCAGTGTCGCTCACCGCCTTGTCTCTCTCCGGTGGATTCTTCTTCACCCACTTCATCCATGCCTCTCGCGTCCAGGTTTGGTTTTTCGGCAGCGATTTCACCCCTCCTCTAGTGTAACCTTCCGGTGGTCTCCGGCGGTCATCGGGAGGAGGTGCTACTGCAGGTCCTGGTGCGCGAACTGGTCTGGACGGCGGTCGAGTTGTTGGCGCAGCTCTAGGAGGAAGGCGTCTGAGAGGTTCTGCTCGGGGGTACCGGGGTACCCTCTCTGATTCCAGTGGCTCGAATCGCTGCATAGCCTTCCTGGCATCGGCAAGGTTGAAGCAGCCCTGCTCTACGTTGTGTTCGCGGGCCTTCTGCCGAAGTTCAGGTGTCAGTCCTTGGAAGAACATTAGCAGCTGCCACTCGGTCAAGTTGCCGTTTGGTTCAGCGTAGTGCAGCCGCAGAGATCATCGCTCAATCTCCTTGCAGTAGTCATCAAGGGACAGGTTTCCTTGGGAGATACGGAGGAGTTCCGTCTTCACTTCGAGAGCCCGTTCCCTGGGAAGGAAACGGTCCACCAAAAGCTTTCGCACTTGGCGGTACTCCAATCGCTCGAGCAGAGGTACGGTGTCGATGGCGGCTCGCATGGCTTTAGGCAACGCGCTTTTGGCCAGCGCTACCTTAGCCTCGTCCTCTACCACTTTGGCGAACACAAAGTACTCCTCCAGGTCGTTGAGGAATTGACGTACGTCCTCCACATCCGAGTCATACTTTGGCAGTTTCATGGAGCGTAGATAATATGGCTCCCTTCGTTGGTCGGCCGCTCTAACTTCGATGTTGTGCAGGGTGTCCTCGGCGTGACTAAGTAGGGTAGCCGCTAATCGTTGTCGTTCCGCGATATCGTCCTGCGCTTCTGCATAGTCTGACACCACTTGTCTTGGTCGTTGTTTCAATACAGTCTCGCCGTCCCTCAACGCTTGTTGATTTGCCTCCCACTGCATGTGTTGGAGCCCGGCAGAGGTCAGGTCTTCGATTCTCCTCTCTACTCGCTCGCTGTCCTGACTGGATTCGGCAGCAGCTTGCCGAATTTGTCGCAAGTAGGTATCGCGCAGGGAGTCCAATTCCTGAGTAGTGTAGTGTAGCGACTGGGTACGCAAAGCTTCCTCTGCGCGCAGCAAGGCTCCCTCCAGTCGTCTACTTCTCTCGTTCAAGTCGTAGTCTCGGGCTCTGGTTTCGGCTGTTTCCTGCACACGCACACGTCGTGGGAGTGGTGGATTTCTCAACACAGGTCGAACAGCAGGGCAGTCCGGTCCAGTTTGACGATCAGCTGGCAGCTGACCGTTCTGCGGACGCAGTAGCACTGTTACATCGCCCGGTCGGAGTGGCCGGGGACGAGCAGGCTGAGGCGCAGGAGGTGCTAGCTCTGGAACGTCTCTCGTAGGTATCTGAATCTCCTCGCCCTCTGGACTGACCGAACGAGAGGGAGTAGGCTCCCATCTGGGGTCGGTCCGGTGAATGTGACGTAGGTAGCGGCGGTATCGTTCCAACTCCAGTTGTTGATCGACCAGTTGTTGCTCGCACTCACGCAACCTTCTCTTGTCATCTGGCGCGGTCTGATAAGCGCCAGTAGCAGCCGTAACAAAACCACCAGGGGGAGGTGGTTGTTCTGGAACGTTTGTGCCAGAGGCTTCGTTGTCTGGCACCTCATCTCTAGTAGGTGGATCCAAAGTGTGAATCCGCGGAGAGGTAGCCAGCCTCGTGGAGTTCCTCTCGTCCCTGATACCAGTCGTCGCTCTGCATTGGGTATCCAAATTCGCCGCCCTCCGAACGCGTCTCGTTGTACTCGAAATCTGAGAAACAGAATCATGCGGTGACACAAAAGACTCAATTTCGTCCTCCCGACACTCACAAAAGTGCGCCGGCACTCGTCTGTATGGAGCGGTACCCAATGTGTAGTCAAAGAACACGGCCGGCTGTGGCCATTGGCGCTGCACGCTCAACCTCAGCTCCTGGGCCTGCTGTTGTTGATTAGCTGGTTCAGCCCAATAGGCACGATTGTCTGCTTCCAAAGCTTGTTGTCGGCGGTACACAGAGGGAGCAGTGTCAGGTCGCGGCGTAGGGTCTCCTCTACGACCTGTCTTTCCTTCACGGAAGTACGTGTCCGCCATCGTCCGTAGTCCACGACGAGAGGGCAGAAAATCCCCTCTCATTCGAAGAACACGAGGGTGCTCGGCTAGCAGTTGTTCTCGAATTGGCTGACCGTCTGCTCCGGTCGGTACAGCCGAGGACTCCACTCCGTTCCTCAAATCCGCAACGCCCCTCTCGTTCCGGTCGGTGGCTCGATCCAGCACATTCACTGTTGTTTCCTCACCTCTCTGCCTGATAGGAGAGTGGTCACGTCCAGCTGCTCCTGTGTCCTCTTCCCAATCCGATGGGCAGGCCGAGTCGACTTCAGCGCTTAAACACCGGTCTGGTTCCTCCTCATCACCACCCCGGGGCGAGAGTGGACGCGTAGATTCGGCAGGTCGCACCATGCCCGGTCCACTACAGCACACAGGCTCCCAGTCATCAGGCGTGACCGGTCGCGGAGGTGTCTGTCTGAGTTGTTGCACAGTTTCCTCCAAAAAGGCATGTAGACGCCGGCTATCACTCTCGGCCTGCTGACATATCTCCTCCATGCGTCTGGCCTCGTCCTCTGCGCGTCTGTGTAGTGCCTCAGTGCGCTGGTCTACTGTCTGGTTGACAAGTTGGTATACCTCCTTACGCACGGCAGTAGACACCTTGGAGGCAAGAGTAGTGACTTGTTTGGCCTCCGTCTGGGCTCGCTGTTCTTCCATCTCGACACGTTGTTGCTCAGTGACAGGAGAAACCGGTCCTCCCAGTTCCAACTGCGCACACTCAGCGTAAGAGGCAGCTGGGCCGGAGGTGCGCTGACGTCTCTGCTGGCGAGTACGTGGCGATTCCTGCATCACTTCCGCCTCAACGTCCTGTTGTAGATTTCTCCATGCAACGTCCCGGCCAGCACTACTACCAGTCTGTCGTCCGTTCTGACTACTGGTTGCCGACCGAGAGCGAGCAGTGGTAGGAGAAGGACCCTCTTCACGCTGTTTAGTAGGTGGGTCACTTCCCGCTGGCAGTCGCAATGAATGTGCGCCCTCTGACGGTTGCTTGTCATTGGCCTGTAGCCGCGGCGAACGACGCAGCGGCTGAGCACCAGCACTGGAACGTTGTCGCGGCGAACGTACATTGGAGCCATACATGTAGCTGGGTTTTCGGCTGGGGGGGGTTTTTTCCAGATCCAAAATAGGGTTTCAGCACTATTTCCAAAGGGGGTTTCAGCGACCTTTTTTTGGTGTCCAAAAGTGGGTTTTAGCGACCTTTTTTTGGGCTCAAAACAGGGTTTTGAGGACTAAAAATCCGGTAAAAATCCTGTCAGAAGTGCAAAAATTCCCTATAAAACCCTATTTATTGGTTTAAAATGTGCAGAAAATCCTATTTTTTATTAAAAACGTGCAAAAAACATGTTTTTGCTTTAAAACATGCAAAAAAGCTCTATTTTACTCGACAGAATAGAGCTATAATGCGTATCTGGAACCCTATTTAGAGATTTTGAAACAAAAATTAGGGCACTGAAACCCTGTTTAGGGTTTTTGAGACCCAAATTAGGGCTCCGGAAACCTATTTAGGGCTTTTGAAACCCAAATTAGGGTTCCGGAACCCTACTTTGGGCCTCCAGAAACCCTGTTTAGTCTCTGTGAAACCCAAATTAGGGTTCCGGAACCCTATTTGGGCCTCCAGAAACCCTGTTTAGTCTCTGTGAAACCCAAATTAGGGTTCCGTAACCCTATTTAGGGTTTTTGAAACCCAAAGTAGGGTTCCGGAACCCTATTTAGGGTTTCAGAAACCCAAATTAGGGTTTCAGAAACCCAAATTAGGGTTCCGGAACCCTATTTAGGGTTTCAGAAACCCAAAGTAGGGTTCCGGAACCCTATTTAGGGTTTCAGAAACCCAAATTAGGGTTTCAGAAACCCAAATTAGGGTTCCGGAACCCTATTTAGGGTTTCAGAAACCCAAAGTAGGGTTCCGGAACCCTATTTAGGGTTTCAGAAACCCAAATTAGGGTTTCAGAAACCCAAATTAGGGTTCCGGAACCCTATTTAGGGTTTCAGAAACCCAAAGTAGGGTTCCGGAACCCTATTTGGGGTTTCAGAAACCCAAATTAGGGTTTCAGAAACCCAAATTAGGGTTCCGGAACCCAAATTAGGGTTCCGGAACCCTATTTAGGGTTTCAGAAACCCAAATTAGGGTTCCGGAACCCTATTTAGGGTTTCAGAAACCCAAAACAGGGTTTCGGAACCCTATTTAGGGCTTTCAGGTACCCAAAACAGGGTTTCGGAACACTATTTAGGGTTTCTGAAACCCTAAATAGGGTTCCGGAGGCATTACTTTGGGTTTCTGAAACCCTAACTAGGGTTCCGGAACCCTATTTAGGGCTTTTGAAATGCTAAATTACGGTATATAAGTCTTGAAACCCTGAATTTTAGCAGTTTGTAACCCAAAATAGGGTTTCAGAAAAAAACCCCCCCAGAATTCGGCTGGGGGGGGTTTTTTTGCCGAAAATCGGGCCTGGGGGGGGCTAAACCCCCCCAAAACCCCCCCCTCCTACATGTATGATTGGAGCGTAGCCGCGGCGAACGAATGCGTAGAGGCTCAGGTGGCAACCTTCTCTCTTCCTCTGACTCATCTGAACTACTGCTAGCCACCACGCGGCGGCGCGGTTCAGGCAGTGGCTGTTTTGTCACCAGCGATGGTACGTCCTCCTCTACTTGCCGGTCTCGACCAGGTCTAGACACTCCACACGCATCAACCTGAGGTCTGGACGAAGTTCCAGGCGCAGTAATGGCTCTGCGTCCTGGCGGCGCGCTCACTCCTCGTCCTCGTTGCTGACGTACTGGATACACAGACAAGTTGGTATAGGCCGGGTCTGTCGGCACGTTGACTCCGATAGGTAGTTGTACAGGCACCGGAAAATCGGCGCTGATGCGGCTGAAACTCGCCGGTCCTTCCCACGTCTCCCACGTCCACATCTGAGGCTGGTAAGAAACGGTTACCAGCGATGAGGGCGACGGCGGAGGCGGCTGCGTCATGTCAACTGTTGTAACCGAAGGTGGCCACTGTCCGTACGGAGGCAGTGGCGGCGGCGGTGCAGTGGCAGGTGGCTGAATCTGTAGTGGCCATTGTGGCGGAGCAGTTGTCGGCCACACCGGCACTGGATTCCGAACAAGCGGCAAATAATTCGGCCTTACCGGCCGACGCTCGTCCTCCTCTCTGCTAACAGACCGACGCAAATCGTTCCTCATCTGAGCAGAGCTTACTTGTCGGTCCGATTTAACCGACGCAGCTCTGCCTCTTACCACAGTAAAGCGCGGCGGCGTAGTCTCCGATGTAGCAGTTAATCGGGGAACGTCTTCCACAATGGTGGACCCCGAAGATTCTGACGACGGAGCAGAGGTTTTGGTGATGGCTCGTCGGGGAACGTCGTCCACGGCAGTGGACCCCGAACGTAGATAAGGCTGAGCGGTAGTAGCTGTAGAAGTACCGGCGTATTGTTGGGGAACGTCATCCACAACAGTGGACCCCAAACGTTGGTAGGGTATGGCCCGAATGGCCAAACCTTCCTCGGTAGTGGAACGTAGCTGCGCAGAATTTGACGCGTCAGTTCGGCGGGGTACGTAGTCTGCAGCAGTAGGCCCCGCTCGTCGGTCAGGTATGGCTCGAATAGCCAGACCCTCCTCCTCACTGGAATGTAGTGGCGTAGAATCTGACGCGTAGGTTCGGCGGGGAGCGTCATCCACAGAAGTGGACCCCAACCGTCGGTGGTGCTGAGCAGTGTCAGTAGTAGTGCCGGTCTGTCGCTGGGGAACGGCATCCACAGTTGTGGACCCCAATCGCCAGCCGGGCATAGCTCGACTAGCCAACCCTCCGTCTGCGTTAGAATAGAACTGAGCAGTTACTGGCTCACCGGTTGGCTGGTGTAGTTGTCGAGACGTCGTCGGCGGCGCATTACGAGTAGCGCCGGCTCGTCCTGTGGCAGTAGTAGGAGCAACCGGTGGCGGCATGGATCCTCGCCCCGGTCCCGACTCAGTGAGTTGTTGCAGACGAGACGTCGTCTCTCCCGGCGCGCCACAGGAAGCGCTTCGGCCGGGTCTGGGTGTAGTAGCTGCCGGCGGCGGCATTTGCCCTCGCCCCGGTCCTGTAGATGTAGCAGTAGCTGCCGGCGGCGGCATTTGTCCTCGCCCCGGTCTTGGAGATGTAGCAGTTGCCGGCGGCGGCATTTGTCCTCGCCCCGGTCCTGGAGACGGCTGTGCGCTCGTTCCTCTTCCCGTGGGGAATCCTCGTCCCACGTCTCTCCTCCTCAGCGTTGGTGAGCTGTTGTTGTCGCACTCCATCCTTAGAACAAAAGCAGCGATAAAGAAATCTCGGTGGCACGCCTCCAAATCTGTCCTAACCCGACACTTCTCTCGTTGGTTCCACCTGGGGTCGCGGACAGATGATGTTGTTGAAGAGGAGAGAAAAGGTGTTGTTTTTGGTGATTACGCAGATTTTGTAGTAAATGGCAGGTCACGTCAATAAAACGATAACCGGCCGACAGCAAAACACGGTAGAAAAGCAGGAAGGACACGTTGTAGCGCAGTTAAAGAAAGGTGTAGAAAGAAGAAAGTTGAAAAAGAAACCGGGTTGACGATGGCTGGTGACGACGCTCATTTACCGCCCAATAAACGTGTTATTGGGGAGCCGAACGGAGGGGCCCTTTAACCGACCAGTGATCGTGTCGCTGGTGAGCCGTACGGAGAGGTGACCTGAGAACCACCTGAGCCACACGGAGGCAATCGAAGCAGAACGCAGCGAGACCACACTACAGGTAGTCAGGAAGACAGAGGCAGCTCACTTTCAGGAGTCGACCGGTGCCTTGTCGCGCAGAGAGGCAGCTTTTCTAGGTTGACTTTAACACGCAACCAACTGCACACAAGAAATAAAAACAGCCAAAGTCAAGTAACCAGACAGACTTAGGGCCTGCCAGACAGACGTAGAATGTTCTAGAATCTATCACTCAAAATATCGACCAATCACTAGCCTTCGTTCTTCTCGGCCCTCTCCTGATTGGTCGGAAGAACCGCGACGGACTCGGCGATCGGCTGCCAAACCACGCCCTGTCTCGTGTTTGCCGTAGGAGCTGGTTCTCGCAGCGCGCCCTGAGTTGTCAAGCGACCGGCGGCAGTTCAAAAAGGGCGGGTCTGTCTGTACACAAAGAATAAAGCTTCTCCTTCACCGCAGCGCTCAGTCGAAGATGCACCATAGTCAAAGCATTGTGAATTCGATGGTTGTGCCGCCACTCCAGTTCAACAACACCAAACAGCCCTACAATAAAGTTTGTACTTGGTAGGCAAAGATACACACAAGTGTAAAAGGTGGAAGGAAGTCATCCGTCTAGTTTGTTTGTATTTTGTAACACTGTTTCGCTCTTAGGTAGGAGTTCTATTTTGGGCTGCGGTTTTATGTTCACATAATAATAATATTCATATGAAAAAAATGTGTGCGACGGGACTGTTTATAAAAATTTAAAGAGCTCTAAATAATCTCTTTAAAACCTATAAAAGATGCAGTCAGTCGCTGAAACCTTGTGTGGGTTTAGTTAGTCCTGACGGAGTTTCAGGCGAACTAATTTGTATACATTGTACGTAAGTAGTGAGTGAAAAGTCAGCGTTCGCCGAACAGGGTGAGTAGGCATGGCATATTGGCATATTTTGCGCTAAAATAAGCTATTCTGAGTTCTTGTTTATTATTACACCTGATCTAGGCTTATTTTTTATCATAATTACTATGCAAAATTTTTCCAAAAAAAATTCCTGAGGGTAGTACGACGGCAAGTGAGGGGAGGGGAGGTAGGTCAGAGCCCGAGGGGTATTAACCCCCTCAGCCCTCCTTTGCCCATGTCTGAGGGTGAGTTCAAACTGATTAAAATAAAAGCAATCATATCCAAAAAGTTTGTAAACGCACAACACCTATAGTAAAACCAAGAAACTAACCTCTTCTGCGAAATTCATCTTTTCTCTTGCCGTCTGCAGTCACTCTGTAGGCCCATAGAGTAACTGCAGCCGCGCAGTTGGTGTTGCTCTTTCGAGGGGAAGGTCGGTCGTCCGCGTCAGGCTTCTTCTTGTTCCTACTGCCAAAGGCACACTGCAGAGCCAGACGAAAAGCACCTCTCTTTCGACGTAACACTAGTTACCGGACGCGGGTCCTTTTGCTAAAATACGCAAGGGCGCCTGTTGAGCGTCAATCACTGCGCCGTACAACGCCAAGTTGTAAATATAACAGTCAGACACCGATTATTTTATGAATCTTTGGAATGCAATGCATAGCACAACTAGGAGCTTTCACAATAAAGTAAATTTGTGCTTGGAGTTTCTGCAAGCTTCAAAATAGCTTTAGGCCCGTGAAATGTGTATAAAATATAAAGTAAAGCTGTTTCTTAATGAATCATACACGAGTATGGGGCGGGCCTTTACGGATCAGACTTGAGGACTATTTCGTTACCCCCGTGGTTCGCCGTCTCGGACGTTGCCCTTCTTTCACTACCAGCCACTCCTAGCCATGCTGCTGGGCGCCGGTGCGTGTTGATACCGTGAGATGAGATGCTGATAGCTCCCGACGGCAGCCGGTGCCGCATATGCCAGAGGGCTCCCGGCATAGTTGGTTTCTCACACAGCTTCTGACATCGTAGATCTTCTTCCCAACGCGGCATGCTTTGTGGAGTGGCGTCTCAAGTCGGTTCCCATTTTACCTACTAGCTATCACCAGCTTTCGGTGGAGCTTTGTGCCGACGACCAACACTTTGCGGCAAGAAACTTCTTACCGCACCGAGAGGATGAGCGCACGACGAGACGTCGCGCACAGTGGCTGTGCGGTCTAAGCCACGCACCAACTGTGCCGCCGTGTTTAGTGTTAAAATTTAATAAATTTATGGACGACGTCGACGTCTTATCACTAGCGCTGGCGCACCATCAGGAGGTTGGTTGCCTTCTGCCGCACACACACAAGTAACAGACAGTAGCAAATTCAACGGCAAAGACGACACTCAAACCGTCATTCACTAATCGGACAACATTTTCAGTTTTTTAATCATAGACACATTGAACAATACCCGAATCAATTTAAATATTTTTGGCACTAGTACAACAAGCAACACACGGAATCTTTGGAACGTTTTACGTTTTAAACAAGCATACATACGCATATACCAGATCATTACCAATACGTTTTGGCACCAGTTCAACAACGGAATGTTTCGCACCGAAATGAGAATGGAAAATCTTTGGGCTCAGCACAAGAATACTCGGAACAGAAACACAGCAGAATACGTAGGCTAGGCGCTACGAAACCGTGCATTATAATACATCATTTTCCTAACTACCGGGATACAGCAGACAAGGGCCACAAATGAATCGGTCTTCCGTCATATAGAGCAATAAGCGCTCAACACAGACATCATGAAACCAACCTTTGCACTCAGGACATTCGACCCAAAATTTACAATTTGGATTGGTACCCGTTTTGCAATGGGCACAGTATTCCGCTTCAACTTCAACCTCTTCGTTCGGGTCTTCCAACGGCTTTTTGCGCTTAATTCGCTTAGGGAATACGCTTCTTTGCTGTAGTTGGCGTTTTCGTGTCGGGTGAACGGCCCGCTCAGCCTGAAAATACAATCTTAGTATTATGACGCACAGGAGTACATGACTACCACCTTCAGTTTAGCGGCGTCAGTTATAGGGTCGGCAGCAGAGAGCAGTGCTCTGTTCAAATGGAGTTCGACTCTAGCCAGCCGCTCATCATTGGGAATGTTATGAACCTTCTCCACCAAGTTGGACAGCAACGACAATACCGCTTCACGGCGGTCTTCAGCTACTGGAGGTGGTGGGGGCTCCGTCATTGAGCAGGAGAGAAGCGTGTCAACTGCATGGTTTGCAGAGAGCTCAGACGATCCACAGTTCTCGTTATCAGCAGAGCATGGCAGTGGCAGCACAGCCGAACCAGTTTCATCTGGAATTTTTTTGCCTTGACTGAACTGCATGTGAACCAGATGCACGTGCTTGCAGGCACCTCCTTTTACGACAGAATCCTGGCAGTCGCATGTGTACTGGTTCTCGCAAACACCGCAGTTAATGTAGCGGCAATATATCTAGAAATACACGGCATTGAAAAGATTCCAATTTATTGAACCGCTTTCTCTATATTATGTATGAATCTGACCACTGCATAATTTTGCGCATTCCCTACCTGACACATGAAAGTGCAGGAGTGCCGAGGAACCAAGCGAACAATGTGCACCACATCCGGGCGACTTTGGGATACAACCGACCACTTAACGCCCTGTTCAATCTCCTTAGCACCAGACAATCCATAGGAATTTCGATGGCGTCTGTGCAGCTCGCGCAGCCTATTTCCAGCGTGTGAGCCAGGCTTCAGCACGTTTAGGGCGTGTGTCTTCTCATAGTAGCTGACCATTGAGAGCAACACATGAATGAGTCGGTCTAACCGGGCATTCTCCTTCTTGTTCAGAAACTCATCTTTCAGAATCCTGTAGTAATGCAAAAACTTAGAGACTACTAACCACCCAATTACGCCTTTTTACGATTTTTAACTGAAAATTGGGATTCTTTGCGTTTTAAGTATTTTTAGTGGCCCAACCCCATCCCGGAGAATTTAGCTTCATACTCTACTCCCATCCCTAGTACACGTACTTACCAAGAAGAGAACGAACAAGCAGTAACAAATATTGTGCATAAACCTGTTCCCTCTATGAGCGCCATTGTTATTTTAAAATTTACAAAATTACCGGTGGAACGACTCCAAATACATATTGGTGTTTAGACTGATGCTCGACTTGCCAACTCGCCCGTACAAAGCCCACTCCTTGGAGCGCCCTGCAATGCATACAAACAGACAGACATGGGCTATAGCATTACGGCTGTGGAGTGGGTAGAATCTTAAAACCCTGCGTTAGGGGATGGTAGGCAAAATCTAATGTTAATTGGCAATAAGCTATTTTAAGTTGATTTACTTACATAATAATATAAGTGTACTTTACCATACTTATCCATGCAAAATTATATCAAAAAAAGTTAAAAAAGAACATATTTTCTATTCGATCATGGTCAAACCGAATTTCAATACCTTCGTAGTAAGTCCGAAAATAATGTCGAAACTCTGGTTCTTTCTCTGTCAGAGTCAGGAAGTCGGCAAGTAACTTGTTGTAGCCTGACATGGTACTGCTGCGCAACAATTTGGTCAAACAAGCCACAATCCGTTTCCTCTAAAACTCACAGGAAATACATTTTCATCAAGTGTTTAAAAATTTATTAACCGCTTCTTTATCGCCAATCAAAGCCACTGCCTTCCGACGCCAATTGCGATGAATGTGCCAGGAGCACAGTACCTTTTGCGTTGTCTGTGTCCCGAACGAAGCAGCCCACGCGTTCCAGAAGACAGGAGAATCGTCGGACATAAACAGGGCTGGGTGAACTGGGCCTGTTCTGCAGCAATTTGCTATGTGACACCATTCATTAACTATTAACTGAAAACTTTAACAATATAAAAAACATTACCTTTCATAGAGTTCCTTGAAAAAATCAGTGAGAAGGTGTTCTGACTCAGAAGACAATACACACCAAGCAACGGGAAACCCTCGACCGAATTCATCCACAACCATCACAGTTGACAGCAGAAAGCGATACTGAGTCGTGTGGTGTGTGGAATCGACGCAAACACAGCGTGAATTGCTGTACTGCTTGAAGAATTCGATCTGACTACGAGTCTGGATGCCTAAATTATATCCATATATGTACTAGGGGTTTTGGGGGGTTACCCCCTAGCTGGAAAGGACAACCCCCCCACGCCCCCACCTCCGAGCCAGGTTAAAGGGGCATAAGAGCTGCGCGTTGTAGGGCTCTTTTTGAGTATGCGTGTCAAGGAACAAATTTTCAACTTTTGCACCTCAAGTCAGTTAAAGAAACCTGTTCGAAAACGACAATACAGCTCTAAACACTGCCTGTAGCTGCATAATTTCACCGAAAATTGTCTGTAGAGGCACTTTTAGGCGAATCCTAAGGAAGCATTTTTTAAGCAGTCGCTGTTAGGCTCAATGCAAAAGAAGTATTATGCAGGTTGCTGGATAAAATGTTGGCTGCTTCCAAAGAATTTACAAAAAATTGCATGTATGTACGTGAATTGTCCCACTTTTTCCCTTAATTTGCATATTGATTTTTGAAAAAACTTTAAAAAGTCTATTTTTTAAATTTTTGACCCTAACAACATGCTGTCCATACAGAATAAAGTTGAACAACAACAAAGGGACCCCAAACCCAAAAATACAAGTACTATTAGCGGCTAAGTACTAAGAAACTGGCTCAGAAATCACTAATTTTTAGCCAAAATTTGCTTGAAAAGTAAAGTATCCAACCTAACATGAATGTATCGTTAGCATCAGTTGGCCGCCGATAACAGAAAAACGGAGAGTGGTCTAGGCTGTCCTGGTGTTCTCGAACCCAGATATCGACACTCTCAGTATCTTCAGGCGCCTTTCTCTCTTTGTGCAGTTGCAAACTCGAGACAATGTTGGCGATGTCTTTCCGAGTCATCAGGTGCTCCCGTTGCAGTCCACTTGATTTGGATGTCAATTCTGAAAACAACAGATTAGTATTTTCGAAACCTAACAGCATGCAGCCAAATTTTACTCGATCTTTTGGTTCTTCTAGATATACTTCCTCATTCAGAATCAGTCTGTGAAATCCAAAATTACCATAAACCTGAGCCTACCTTGAATCTGTTTGAGGGCGCTTTTCTCATCTCGTTCTTCAGTGGTCAACATTTCAGCGATACTAGCTCGAGTAGCAGCCTTAATCCTTTGATGCCGTGGATTCAGATCATGCTTGTAGTGATCAACACAAGCAGTGACACGAACAGATCTACAAAAGAATCCAACCAGTACAGTGGTCCCTCGTTAATATGGCCACTTTGATGGACTAAAAGTGCAAATACAAACACTACAAGGGCCCATAAGACTGACCAAATAATCGAGGGTGCCATATTATTATGGAGGGCCATACTAAAGAGTTAACAGAGTGGAACTACAACAGCTATAAAGGTCTTTGCACTTACCCATCGACAGCTATTTTAGCACGAATGAACGCCGTACACGAAAACCCAATTTTGATTGTCGGCGTTTCTTTGGAAGCTCGGCTATGCGTGCTGGGCGTGTAGTTGCCACTCCGATGACATTCAAAGTACATCGTTCCGTGATGCTTCCCACAGCTCGGGAAATCGCAGTTAGATGCGCGCTCTGTGTCCTGTCTCCAAACATCGAAGTCAGCTTTTGAGGCAAACACGTTTGTGATCACATCGGCTTTCAATTTGTGCACTTCTCCAATGTGTTTGCACAATAAGTCACTAGTCGGGAAGACAACTAAAAAGGTGTCGCATTTGTTACTCTGTTCATATGTTCATTTCATACCTACCATTGCAGAGGCCACACTGCTTTCTGCCAATAACACATGATGGCTGAGAAGCTGCTTCTGGATGCACAGACCGCCGATGTTTAGAACGTCCGCTGCGACTAGCAAACTCCTTTTCACAGAGATCGCACTTGATGTAATCTGACTTAGACTGAACACTCATTGTGGCAAAACAATTAACGTCTGCTTGATAGCTCTACGTCGTATACGTCATAATGACTAGAATCACGTAGCTCTCCTCCTAGAACAAATCTTTTCCAATTTATAACAATTTCAGGAATACGATACCTAACGAAATGCACGACAATTAGATCTGTATGGCAATGAAATTACACTAATACGTTTTAAAAACCAACGTTTATCTATTAATAGAAGAACGCGCCAATGAGGTTTTCTATACTATACAAAGTAACAATCACCCTCCTAATAGCTCAGATTTTTTTCTCAGATCACTAGTCTCTCAATTCCTATTTCTACCAGCTCGCACTCCCTCCCCTATACAAAGAGAATGAGTCACGTCCGCTGACCAGCCGACCAATTCTCTCTCTCCTCTCAAATGAATAGCTTGCTTATCGGCACGGCAAAAACAGAATTGGCGCCTAACCATCACTACGGTGCAGAAAGTCAGACTGACATCTTCGCGTTCCGCGACAACACCAGCACCATAAACGGCGTTAACTGCCTGACTATAACCATGCTATAACAGACGCCAGAAATGAAAAGATCACAAAAAATAGCATCCATCAACAAACTTTTGTTAATATACATACAAAAAGCAAAAAAACTTTTAACTTTCCCTTTCTGAAATAAAAAACAAGAATTATTTATAATCAGCTACCGTAGTTTAACGTTTGATGTTCACGAAAGACGTCATTATAATTTTACTACGGTAGGACCCGCGTCCGGTAACTAGTGTCACGTTCTCTTTCGATCTTGCAAGAGCCGACAACGCTTTCGAACCCAGTTGGTCCGAGATCGCTCACCAAACTCAGTCAGCCACTTCACGCCATCTTCTTCCGTGACAAAGTCTGTGCGGATTTTGACACTGCTGCTTCCAGTCGCGCTATCGTAGACAAATGATTCTATTTCTTGTTTGAAGCCAAGAGGGAGTACCTTTTTCAAATTAACTGAGTCTTTGATTGGAGAATAAGTTTCCATTACTACAAAGCAAAGCTAGCGCAGATAGAGAGAAGGAAACACAGAACAAGAACACCAAGTCAAGAGCAGGAAGTGGACAGTAGTTACTTTTTTTGTGTCGGAAGCTGCGTTAGGTGCGGCGTAAACTGGAGGCGCGTATTCCTCTTTGGCCCAGAGGCCGCGCCCGCCGGCTGTGCGTTACTGTGGACGGCTTTCAGGAACGGCCCCCGGGGCTTGCCCTATGTTGATGTAGTGATCATTAGACTCGCCAGGCGAAGGGCTTTCAAATGATATACAACACGACCATTTTGGGCGATTTTGAAATGTTTCCAAAACTAATCGATAATCGATATTTATCGATAAAGCATGTTAATTTATAATTAATTATGATTAAAAACATTAATTTTTGTTTGGGATCGGTTCCTGATTCCCCCGCGCTACACCTGATCCGGAATTTCTCACCAAAGTACAAATCGGAGGAAGTAGGGGGGCCAATTCGGGGGGGGGTCTGGAATATTTCGGGTGGGGGCCAGACCACCTGTTACATGTATTGTAGAAGCTCATCCTTGTCTGAAACTGTAAGTGTAGTGTCTGAAACTGTAAAAGAATTTTGCCAGTCAACTTTCTAGGAAGAAAAGGTGGCACGCTGGGTGACGCAGTTAAACGGTCATAACTCGCTTATTATCCAACCAATTCCGTTCCGGTTTGTTTTGTTAGACTGCATAAAGTGTGCTCTTTTCAATTCTGAAGCCCAATTTCGCCTAGGAGCATTTTGAATTTTCGCGTGCCGGTCCCTAGTATATGTGCCGTGTATGATAGATATTTACATATACATTGTACGGTCGGTTTATGAACAGGTGCCAGCCAGCCGCCCTCAACGTACCACCAGGGATGGATATTTTTCGGAAAAAACTTCGGCCTGTTTTTTCCGTTGTTTTTCTAAACCGCGGAAAAAACTCCAGCCCAAGTTCTGAGTATCCTAGACTGGTTTTACCATTCCTAACACTTTCTAGCGCCTTCCTCAGTCTTTTCAGACTTGTTACATAGCTATAAATCACGAAGCAGGCATGCAACAGTGCTTGACCGGCTCAATCAATAAACGCTACATGCAAATATTCTTTCAGAAGTTTGCATTTTTGTTTTATCATGCCAAATTTCTTTATATTATCTATATTATATTATATTATATTATATTATATTATATTATATTATATTATATTATATTATATTATATTATATTATATTATATTATATTATATTATATTATATTATATTATATTATATTATATTTCTTTATACATCGCAAAAGTCAATTTTTGTATAGAAAAACGACACAAATTAGCTATTTTTAGCTTGAGTTTTTTCCGCGATTTATATTTTTTCCGACCCTTAGGAACAAAACCACCCAGTTTTTTTTTCGAAAAAAAACGAAAAAATACTGGAAAATCACACCTCACATCCATGCGTGCCACCTTGGCTACAAAAATTTATTGGTCTCCGATCATTGCCAGTCGATACAAATTTTCAAATCGGTCTATAGCACTTTTAACGAGCAGAATTCGCAGTTTTTCCGACTCTTCTACTAGACTACCAGAGTTTACAGACACACAATTGTAAGCAACGTCAAACTGTTTCTTCTGGTCAGCTTGTACCAGTCCCACGCGACACCACCCAGTGCGCTTGTCGATAGCTTCGAACCAGATTTCAGCGAACGAGTAGCCTGTGGAAGAAGCACTGTCTGTCAATTTGTTCAACTTTTCCATTTCTGCTGTCGGTATGTTGTGTTTTTTCGAAAGAAGACCGATTAACTTGTGGTAAGCTTCCTCCGAAAAGTCAACCAAGTAACTAGAGCCGGTTGTTTGCGCAAGATAAGGAGAGTCTTTTATTTTCAAATCCGTATAGCGACTTGCATCCAACTTCTCTGTCATCTGGTAGAACAACTTTTTGATCAAATGCGCGCGACTCTGCAAATACCAGTTTTAGTATTTTTGCCTTACTTTAAAGTAATACTCGTGCGAGAAGCAGACAAAGGGGCAAAAGGGCTGAGGGTTTTTGCCTTCTACACCCCTCAGTATGGTGTCACCATGAATTTTTTATGGGGGTGCCAAATTTAAAGTTTACAGGGACAGAAAATTTAGAAAAATTTGCCTACAAAAACGTACAACAGTTAAAAGTGATTCGGAGCATAAAATTAACAGAAATCAAGTGATTTAGTACAGGGTGTCTCAAAAAAATGATCACATTTCTTTTTACTGCCATTTCCGTAAATTTTGACCAAATAGGCTGAAATTTGGACCATAGGTGCCAAAAGTCGGGCAATTTTATGTGTTAAAGTTTGGTGCACTAGGCTTGACTCAATCCCGAGAAATTTCAAAAAAAGTGAAATTTGGTAATTTCAATAGTGAAAGGCGGTCACCGAAAAATGGAAACATTTCCTTTTCCTATATCTTTTCTAATTTTTGACGGAATTGGATGAAATTTGGAGTGTAAACGCAGAAGTTCAGGGTAATTCGTGTGTAAAAAGTTGACGCATGAACTCCAACGCTATCGTTAGAGTTTAGGCGATAATGTAATGTAACGTTTTTTCGGTGACCGGCTTTTGGTATTGAAATTACCAAATTTCACTTTTTTGAAATTTCTCGAGAATTGGTCAAGCCTAGTGCACCAAATTTTAACACATAAAATTGCCCGAGTTTGGGCACCTATGGTCCACATTTCAGCCTATTTGGTCAAAATTTGCGGAAATGGCAGTGAAAAGAAATGTGATCATTTTTTCGGTGACCGGCTTTCACTATTGATTTAACAAATTTCACTTTTTTTGAAATTTCTCGGGAATGAGTCATGCCTAGTGCACCAAACTTTAACACATAAAATTGCCGGAGTTTTGGCACCTATGGTCCAAATTTCAGCCTATTTGGTCAAAATTTGCGGAAATGGCAGTAAAAAGAAATGTGATCATTTTTTGAGACACCATGTAGTTTAAAGAGGCCTGGTTGGGCTTCTGCGAAGCGCTAGCCCAAGCTGCCATAATATTACCGTAGCACCAGTTGTGGTAGCAATGGGAGTTACAGTATTGTCTCTGTCAGTGGTAGTGTGATCTGAACTCAATTTTTTCGTGCTTGACAACGGAGCCAAAGTTGTTGTGTTCTTAAAATGAATACGCAGATTTTTTTACAGCACGGAGCGCGTAAATTGCCTGATTTTTAATTACTAACAACTTACACTTTTTCTTGAAGTTAATATTTTTTGGGTCTTAATAGGCTTCATACACGTACATAGTCTAATAACCTACCCATTCCGGCTCTTCAGTAATAATTTCCTCTGTCGGTTTTACTTGGGTTTGACAAGCAGCGGATAATCGATAAAAGCTGGTAATAACAAACAACACAAATAGTTTCATGTTTGGCCGATTTCTGACTGGTGGTAGGTAAGGCCAATCTTTGCGCAGGCAATTGAAAGTAGAATTTGATTGAATGTGTTTGCTCAGTAGAGTACTAATAAGAATTTTGCCGAAAAGCAATTGTGTAATAGAAATGGTGAGATTGAATCATAAGAATTTTAACAATATATTTTGAGCAATACAATTCTTACTACGTAGTCTTTTAGACTTGGTCAAAAACGAATATGACTATACGACTAGGCGTAATCACACAATAGAACTAAATTTCGTCATTTCCATCCTACGGTGTTTGTGCTGCAGCATAATACTGGGTTCACCGAACTATACGTATAATACACAATACTGGGTTTGAATCATGAAAGCTTTTATAATCTATTGTCAGCCCACATCTGCTATGCAAGATTTCAACGGCACAATAGTAGCAGACTTCTGCTATAAAAGCGGTGAACCGAAATCTGAACCACTTTCAAAAGAAAAGTTGGACTCCAAAATGAAGAACTTTCTTCTAGTTTTTATAGTTGTGTTTTGCTTCTTCAATAATGTAAGCTCGATGTCCAAGGTAAATACAATAATAATAAAGTCATTCAATATTTGAAGGAAAACCATGTTCTAGAGAAAATGTAAAAGATTAAGAGCCAAGCATAAAAGTTTAACCGAAAAACTTGATAGACTGGATCAGCGTGAACGCAGATTCTTAGCTCTCTACAGCTTTATGACCGCCAAACCAAACGACAGAACGCCTGTGGAATGGAAGGAACTGGAAGCGCAACTGCGGGACAACCTTCTGAAACGAATCGAATCATCGGATCTGAAGAAAGGTTCCTTGATGATCGTAGGTTTCCAGTCGGAGAAAGCGGCTGAACTAATTGATGAATTCAGCAAAATGTATGAGATCCCACCCGAACAAGCAAACCAGATGAATCTGATTATCGAAGCTACGGACCCACTCCACTCCCACGCTCACTTCATCTTCAAATCGTCCAGAGGCGACATTCGGATCATTCGCTTTGCCAGCCCCACGGAAGAAGAAAATAAAATGGATCGAAAAAATAAAAATAGTAAAACTAAAAAGAGCACCGACGTCGGGTTTGCAATTGAATCGTTTGAGTTCGCCTTTCCGGTTAAGAATGTCAGTGTGGAAGAACAGGGATGTGTTTTGACCGACTTGGTACCCAAATGCAACATGACACTGGATGTCACGGCGCCGGGACAGACGATCGATCTGGGCCAGATGCTAGGCCTTGCAGAGTGGCTTGAGTACCGGATGGCTAGTAGAATTGAATCTCTTTATGGCTCGCGCCTGGGTATGCTTGACCGATTGATGGAGAGATATGATGACCGACTGATGAAAGTGGAAGAAGAACTCAAGGAATGCATGACTACAACCACAACAACTACAGAAGCGACCGATGAATGATATGCAGTCATGATCCACATCCTTGATCATAGTTAGATTTTCATTAATGCTGCAGAAATGTAACATATATTATAGAGCATAATTTGTTAACCACATTCTTTCAATATTTTTACCGGCAGCCAAGGCTGCCGGTATAAGATTAGCTTTTCGTTAAGCGTGTAGGATGCAATTGCATCTTAAAGCGTGTACTCTCGGCGCCGTTCGGCTCGCTCGTTGTAAAGCTGCTAGCCTTTAGACACTCCAGCAGGAAGGAGTTTACTCGAACGGTTCGTTCTCAGTCATTTCTCTATGAATTTGACTCAGATTTTCAGGATGTATTAACAAGATAACTGGGTACCTATTGCGAAAGTTTGGCTCGAAAATTCCAAGTCGTGCTGGTTCTGTGGCCCGAAAACTGACAACTGTTTACTGTGAATTGCAAGTGAAAGCTGTTTTTTGAAAGAAGCAAAACAGAAAACTGCTTTTTAAAGGAATATTTGAAGAGTTTACAGTCTGATAGAATTGTTTGAAAGACAGAACTGATTTTTAAAGAACTACCTAAAGAGTTACTGTAAGAAACAATTGCTTAAAAGACAAAAAAGCGTTTTGAAAGTATGGTCTGAAACTTTTACTATCAGAAATAATTGCTTAAAAGAGTGTCAGTAATATAGATACGTATGTACTACTGACTGCAGTGCTGTTAGGGTTTTTAAACAGAAATAGAAGGAATAAGAATATGATAATATTTTGGTCCATTTATTTAGTGCATTTCAAGCTTTCTATTGATATCCTACTGCAGTTCAACACAGGAAAGGACAGTTTCCCCATCACTCATAATTTATTTTCAATTGCCTTTGGATACCTATTGTATATTGTACCTGCACAATTTTGGTGCAAAACTTACAACTCCTGCTGGTGCTGTGTGCCGAAAACTAAAAGCTAGGGCGGTCTACCTAACTGTGATCTTTTAGTAATACCAAGAGTATAGCCTCGAATGAAATTTGTAAAGCCGATCGATCCCCATTTCGCATAACATAGATACAGTACTACTGACTGGGCACCCGTTGACCCGTGTACCTGAAGGGCACTATAATTGCTAAATTTCAAAAAGATGCCTAATGACTTTCCTTTCTGTGGAAATTCCTCAATTTCAGTGCCCTTTGCTACGTATGCTTCACCAAGAATTGCTTTGCCTGAAGAGTGCCAGAATTCTTTCGGAAGCGAAAGCTGCTTTTCGGAAGATTTGCCTAAACATTGCCAGAATTCTTCGGAAGCGAATGTTGCTTTTTGAAAGATTTGTCTAAAGAGTGCCAGAATTCTTTCGGAAGCGAAAGCTGCTTTTTGGAAGATTTGCCTATAGATTGCCAGAATTCTTTGGAAGCGAAAGCTGCTTTTTTAAAGATTTGCCTAAACAGTGCCAGAATTCTTTGGAAGCGAAAACTGCTTTTTGAAAGATTTGCCTAAATACAATGTAGTGCCAGAATTTTTTGGAAGCGAAAACCGCTTTTTGAAAGATTTGCCTACAGAGTGCCAGAATTCTCTGGAAGCGAAAGCTGCTTTTTGAAACATTTGCCTGAAGAGTGTCAGAATTCTTTGGAAGCGAAAGTTGCTTTTTGAAAGATTTCCCTAAATCGTGTCAGAATTCTTTGGAAGCGAAAGCTGCTTTTTGAAACATTTGCCTGAAGAGTGTCAGAATTCTTTGGAAGCGAAAGTTGCTTTTTGAAAGATTTCCCTAAATCGTGTCAGAATTCTTTGGAAGCGAAAGCTGCTTTTTGAAAGATTTGCCTAAAGAGTGCCAGAATTCTTTGGAAGCGAAAGCTGCTTTTGGAAAGATTTGCTTAAAGAGTGCCAGAATTCTTCGGAAGCGAAAGCTGCTTTTTGAAAGATTTGCCTAAAAAGTGCCCGAATTATTTTGAAGTGAAAGCTGCTTTTTGAAAGATTTTCCTACAGAGTGCCAGAATTCTCTGGAAGCGAAAGCTGCTTTTTGAAAGATTTGCCTAAAAAGTGCCCGAATTATTTTGAAGTGAAAGCTGCTTTTTGAAAGATTTTCCTACAGAGTGCCAGAATTCTCTGGAAGCGAAAGCTGCTTTTTGAAAGATTTGCCTAAATCGTGTCAGAATTCTTTGGAAGCGAAAGCTGCTTTTTGAAAGATTTGCTAAAGAGTGCCAGAATTCTTTGGAAGCGAAAGCTGCTTTTTGAAAGATTTGCCTAAAGAGTGCCAGAATTCTTTGGAAGCGAAAGCTGCTTTTTGAAAGATTTGCCTAAATCGTGTCAGAATTCTTTTGAAGCGAAAGCTGCTTTTTGAAAGATTTGCCTAGAGTGCCAGAATTCTTTTGAAGCCAAAGCTGCTTTTTGAAAGATTTGCCTGAAGAGTGCAAGAATTCTTTGGAAGCGAAAGCTGCTTTTTGAAAGATTTGCCTAAAGAGTGCCAGAATTTTTTGGAAGCGAAAGCTGCTTTTTGAAAGATTTGCCTAAATCGTGTCAGAATTCTTTTGAAGCGAAAGCTGCCTTTTGAAAGATTTGCCTAGAGTGCCAGAATTCTAATGAAGCCAAAGCTGCTTTTTGAAAGATTTGCCTGAAGAGTGCAAGACTTCTTTGGAAGCGAAAGCTGCTTTTTGAAAGATTTGCCTAAAGAGTTCCAGAATTCTTTTGAAGCGAAAGCTGCTTTTTGAAAGATTTGCGTAAAGAGTGCCAGAATTCTTTGGATTGGAAGGGAAAATCATCTGAAAGAATTATCTGAAGAGCTTACTGTCAGCAAGACCTGTTTGTAAGAGAAAACTGCATCTGAAAGAATTGCACACCCACTTACTTGAAATATAAGTTTACTGGCGTTTTCTCTGCTGCCGGTCTAATTTTGTAAAAAATTTCTAAAAAAATCTGTCTCTGCCTCTAAGACTGAGAGGATCTTCAAAATGATCAAACTATCTAAAGTTTTATACACTCATTTTGAAGAACCGTCTTGTTAAGGAACCATTTTTGAACATGTCAACACACAGAATTTAATTAATTGCAGGCTAATTTTCACGATTTTTTTCGTGAAATTGCAAAACAACTGGGCTAAAACCTATTTCCAAGAATAATCATGGAAAAATCCTCTTGGGAGCAGTGTTGCGATCATTGGTGTTTAGACCTTGCCAGTGGGGATATGGTTTTTACATACGGTTTAAAGAAACAAGGTAAATGCGTCAATAATCATGCGATCACACAGTGTGCACGATGTCTTTAGTGAGAGATATTTTGTGCCCTTGAAATTAAAAAATAAAAGAAACATGCATATTCATAAACCTACCTAAAGTAGGGTTCAACGGGCCGTGTAATTCAGATGACAGTGGCTCTGAACAGATATTTCTCTTCTTTCATCGGCTGACTTACGTAAGTAACCTCCACAGCGGCGGCTTTCACAAAGCTTTAGACGCCGTCTAAAGGGCCTTCAGACGGGGTTGCTTCGCCGGCCCTTTCTAAAGTGACTTTCACGAAGGGACACTCAAATTCTAAAGTGGCTTTTACAAAGAGTCGGGCCTTCAGATTTCTAAAGTCTAAAGGTCCAATTCTAAAGTACCTCAATAGGTACTTTAGATCAAACTTTAGACTTTGTTTTGGCTGTTTTCTGCCTTGGAATGGCGCTTTTCCCTGTCTTTGATGTCAAACAAGTCATCAGGAAGACCTGAAACTTCCATCCCCGTGCTGATGCTGTTGCTAGAGTTGTGTGGTACTACTTGTACTAAACAAAGGGTTCTAAAGCTGAACAAAATTCAATGGTAAAAACAAAAATAACAAATAGTAAGAACACTGTTACTCAAGGGCTACCTGAAAAGGCAACTTCATCAAATTAGCAGTTAAGCTTCATAAGGGTTTCCTGAAAACAACAACAAACAGTTAAAAAGTAACAAAAATAATTTATCGCTGTCAGTAAACATGCACACGGCCCTCCAGTTTCCCATTCACCAGTGAGGCTTCCTGAATGGGATATTCTGGACCGCCTGAATTGATTCTGACACTTCCCGACCTTGAAAACCTCGCCTTGATTCCGTAATTCGGCTTCCAATAAGGGGTGCTACAGCTTCAAGAAAAACGGATTTGTACTGTAACACAAATTTTCCAAATTTGCATGTCAGAACTAGCAGTGTTGTAATGGTAGACGTTCGCAAACGCCTAAAAAGTGATTGCGGATGCTTATAATGGTACTGGACTGCTCAATTTCATATGACCACCTCAATTTGGGAGCCAAATTACGGTATCAGGGTGAGGTTTTCAGGGTCAGGAAGTGTCAGAATCGATTCCGGCGGTCAAGAATACCCCATTCAGGAAGTTTCAGCCAAATTTGTCACTCTGCCTATGTTTCCGCCTATATTTTGTGAAATTTTCAAAAAAACGCCATTTTTCGCGATTTTTGCAAACTTTGACCGGCCATATCTCCGGATCCGTTTGGCCTAGACACGTCATGAAAGCATCATTGGAGTCGCCAAGGACCCAAGAATCGAATTCTGCAGTCATCTCATTTACATCGCAATTAATAAAAATCTCATTTTGAGTCTCATTTACCTCGCAATTAATAAAAATTAATAAAAAACTCATCGCAATTAATAAAAAACTCAAAGTTGCGCAAATTAGTGTTCAGGTTAAACGTAGCGCAGATTAGCATTAACCGCAGACCGCGGCTCGACCTTGTCTACAACTTTGGTTATGAGGCTCAAGTCGCTCCACGGCCTCCCAAAAAGTTATTCGCAAAAAACCGCCAGGTCGCTTTAGTTTTGAACAGGCTAAGTAAAGCCTCGTGACGTTAGCCCATATAGTTTATGTCAACAGGAGCGGTAAGCTTTTTGATAGGAGATACTGTATTTTCGATCTTATTGACGTGTACCTAACCCGAACCGGACACATAGGTACTTTTGAAAAATGTACTTGAACCTGAAATTGAATTTTGGATATCTCTTTGAGTATCAGGTTGATCATATTTGACAATCAATCAGACAATCAGCACATAGTGCCAATGTGAAACAAAGATAGACTTTGAAGACAAAACGACAAGATTAAACGACCAGTACGTATAATCAGTTTCAGTACTGGTGCTGATGGGAAACATAACAGTATATTGGCTATAACCCATCAGATCTAGACACTGTCCGCCAGACAAAGTCGTCAGCCACTTACAGTCCGCATTCAAAGAGCAACTCAGTAATGACTTTTAATGCACGGTTTTTGGATGGATCCTCTAGCTTCCCTGTCATCAAATGAATAGTCCATTTGTTGGTGCCAAAGGCGCCAACATGTGGTATTTGTGAAGAGTGGCACCCTACAGATAGTACAAGCCGTCTGTGTCCAGCCCAGTTGCTGATCCACAGTGCATCGTTTTCTACTGCATTCTCTAGGCTGTTGGCTCAGAAACTTGTCCAAACCCAGGTATCTTATTCTGAGTGAGGTTCCAATCAGCAGACGACCACGATCGTTCTCATCTGGCTAAGTGAGCAGTTGAAAGAATGATTGAACAGACATTTTGTCAGCTTCTATGGACAGAACAGCTGGAGCCACAAGTCCGGACATAACACTTGCACTCAGAGGTTTGTACTGGAGAGATAGATGACTGGACAAAATCAAAGGAGCGGACAACCTGGACAGAACTGCTGGAGCCACAAGTCCGGACAGAACACTTGCACTCAGAGGTTTGTACTGGAGAGATAGATGACTGGACAAAATCAAAGGAGCGGACAACCTGGACAGAACTGCTGGAGCCACAAGTCCAGACAGAACACTTGCACTCAGAGGTCTGTACTGGAGAGATAGATGACTGGACAAAATCAAAGGAGCAGACAACCTGGACAGAACAGCTGGAGCCACAAGTCCGGACAGAACACTTGCACTCAGAGGTTTGTACTGGAGAGATAGATGACTGGACAAAATCAAAGGAGCGGACAACCTGGACAGAACTGCTGGAGCCACAAGTCCGGACAGAACACTTGCACTCAGAGGTTTGTACTGGAGAGATAGATGACTGGACAAAATCAAAGGAGCGGACAACCTGGACAGAACTGCTGGAGCCACAAGTCCGGACAGAACACTTGCACTCAGAGGTTTGTACTGGAGAGATAGATGACTGGACAAAATCAAAGGAGCGGACAACCTGGACAGAACTGCTGGAGCCACAAGTCCGGACAGAACACTTGCACTCAGAGGTTTGTACTGGAGAGATAGATGACTGGACAAAATCAAAGGAGCGGACAACCTGGACAGAACTGCTGGAGCCACAAGTCCGGACAGAACACTTGCACTCAGAGGTTTGTACTGGAGAGATAGATGACTGGACAAAATCAAAGGAGCGGACAACCTGGACAGAACTGCTGGAGCCACAAGTCCGGACAGAACACTTGCACTCAGAGGTTTGTACTGGAGAGATAGATGACTGGACAAAATCAAAGGAGCGGACAACCTGGACAGAACTGCTGGAGCCACAAGTCCGGACAGAACACTTGCACTCAGAGGTTTGTACTGGAGAGATAGATGACTGGACAAAATCAAAGGAGCGGACAACCTGGACAGAACTGCTGGAGCCACAAGTCCGGACAGAACACTTGCACTCAGAGGTTTGTACTGGAGAGATAGATGACTGGACAAAATCAAAGGAGCCTCGACAACTGCTGGAGCCACAAGTCCGGACAGAACACTTGCACTCAGAGGTTTGTACTGGAGAGATAGATGACTGGACAAAATCAAAGGAGCGGACAACCTGGACAGAACTGCTGGAGCCACAAGTCCGGACAGAACACTTGCACTCAGAGGTTTGTACTGGAGAGATAGATGACTGGACAAAATCAAAGGAGGACAACCGGACAACCTGGACAGAACTGCTGGAGCCACAAGTCCGGACAGAACACTTGCACTCAGAGGTTTGTACTGGAGAGATAGATGACTGGACAAAATCAAAGGAGCGGACAACCTGGACAGAACTGCTGGAGCCACAAGTCCGGACAGAACACTTGCACTCAGAGGTTTGTACTGGAGAGATAGATGACTGGACAAAATCAAAGGAGCGGACAACCTGGACAGAACTGCTGGAGCCACAAGTCCGGACAGAACACTTGCACTCAGAGGTTTGTACTGGAGAGATAGATGACTGGACAAAATCAAAGGAGCGGACAACCTGGACAGAACTGCTGGAGCCACAAGTCCGGACAGAACACTTGCACTCAGAGGTTTGTACTGGAGAGATAGATGACTGGACAAAATCAAAGGAGCGGACAACCTGGACAGAACTGCTGGAGCCACAAGTCCGGACAGAACACTTGCACTCAGAGGTTTGTACTGGAGAGATAGATGACTGGACAAAATCAAAGGAGCGGACAACCTGGACAGAACTGCTGGAGCCACAAGTCCGGACAGAACACTTGCACTCAGAGGTTTGTACTGGAGAGATAGATGACTGGACAAAATCAAAGGAGCGGACAACCTGGACAGAACTGCTGGAGCCACAAGTCCGGACAGAACACTTGCACTCAGAGGTTTGTACTGGAGAGATAGATGACTGGACAAAATCAAAGGAGCGGACAACCTGGACAGAACTGCTGGAGCCACAAGTCCGGACAGAACACTTGCACTCAGAGGTTTGTACTGGAGAGATAGATGACTGGACAAAATCAAAGGAGCGGACAACCTGGACAGAACTGCTGGAGCCACAAGTCCGGACAGAACACTTGCACTCAGAGGTTTGTACTGGAGAGATAGATGACTGGACAAAATCAAAGGAGCGGACAACCTGGACAGAACTGGTGGAGCCACAAGTCCGGACAGAACACTTGCACTCAGAGGTTTGTCCTGGAGAGATAGATGGCCCATCCCATATGATTTGACCACATTCACTGTTGTTTGGACAGTTTCCAGACACGTTCAGTGGTTCGGATACTTTGCTGAAATGTCTGAGACAAACTGGAAAAATTGACGAAATTCTGGTGTCCGGCCGGACACTCCGGCCAACACTTGGAGTGATCCTTAAGGAACTAGTAGAGGTGATTATTCACAACCAGAACAGGTGTATTTTCATTTTGAAATTTCACTTCAATTTTAAAACCATAAGGTAAAAGTGAGCTAACAGGAATGAATAACTAGAGTGAAACAAAAAGAACTTACCATAACAGGCGAGTCTCACTTCTGTTCTAAGGACAACCAGCCAAGAGAAGCCAAAGAACGCAATGCACACACTGACAATCGACCGCTAATATTAACAGCTGAACTTTTGCCAATTATCACACAACGCCATGTAGTAGTATCCTTTACGTGCCACCACTAACCATTGGTTACCCTACCGGTAAAATTGCATGAGAACGATATGTAAAACGATTTTTACACGGTGATTTCCAGGTGAAACAACAACAGCAAAGCAAACCACTAGCGCGAAACCTGAACGGAAAACAGATTTGTTGTAGTGCGCCAATCTGGACATCTCTGTCCGCGTCTGTCCGCCAATCTGGACATCTCTGTCCGCGTCTGTCCGCCAATCTGGACGTGTCTGTCCGCGTCTGTCCGCATCGATGGACGACTCTGTCCGCGTCTGTCCGCGTCGATGGACGAAAGTGTCCGCATGATCAAACCGGACACGGATAATGTGTCCGACGCGAATTTTGACAGTTTTGCTGCATGTCCGCATTCGGCAAAATGTCCGTGCGGACAGGCAGAAAATTTTGAAGACTGATACTCAAAGAGATATATAGAATATTGACTTACCTGAAATTTTGGAGTACCTACCAACTGTATATTATAGGCAAGATTACGCATCCGATCCGATCCGATTTGCGGGGGGCCTTACGGCCTGCGATCAGACTCGAGGTCCATTCCGCTACCCCCGTGATTCGTCATCTCGGACGTTGCCCTCCTTTCACTACCAGCCACTCCTAGCCATGCTGCTGGGCGCCGGTCACCAGGAGGGCGGCCGGGGTGTCGATGCCATGATGCTGACAGCTCCCGACGGCCGCCGGTGCCCCATATGCCAGAGGGCTCCCGGCATAGTTGGTTTCTCAGACAGCTTCTGACATTGTAGATATTCTTCCCAATGCGGCATGCTTTGTGGAGTGGCTTCGGTACAACGGCAGATCCAGTTGGTTCCCATTTTACCTACTAGCTGTCACCAGCTTTCGGTGGCCTGGGTGGAGCTTTATGCCGACGACCAACTCTTTGCGGCAAGAAACTTGCCGCGCCGAGAGGATGAGCGCACGACGTCGCGCACAGTGGCCATGCGGCCTAAACCACTACACCAACTGTGCCGGCGATTACGCATCTTACCTTACATAATGTTCAACAACTTACAAACATTTTCAATTCTCTTTTAAAGATGCTCATTGTAATTATAACATTAAGTTTTATTAGACTCAACTCGAAAGGTGCCAACGCCAAGGGAATGCAGACAAACGGAAGCACAGTAGAAAAGTGTAAAGTAGTAGCGAAAAGTCTAACAATATCAACAATTAACAGTCAATTAGAGTCACAGTTCCTTCTTAGGAGAGTGGTAGCGTTTGCGGGCAATGTCTTTGAACACGTATGTGACGAACTGTTCTTCATCCAATTCCCACTGTTTGCTGGTCTGCGTTGCGTTCTGTATCACTCGACTGGAAATCAGGTAAACTTTCTGGACGTGATAGGCTATCTTTGGTGGCAGCTTATCATCATAGATGCGTTTCGCTGCAAACGTATCAGTCAAGTCAATATCACTGTGTTCAACAGTACACTTTACAGTACAACAGCGTGGCCATTTTTCGAGTTTTCAGAATAACTTTAAATTTCTGCCATTCCGTCAATTTTGTACCGAATTAAGAAGATTTTTGGCACGATTTCTTTTTTGGTTCTTGTTTATTCTGGCAGAATTACTAGTTTGTGAACCAGCGCCAGGAAAATCCATAACTCTGAGTTATGCCCTTCCGAAATCAACTGACCCGAATTTTCAGACGCAATTTTGAATGTATGTACCATATGGTAGGGATACCACTTCAAGTTAAACCGGTACCATTATATGGTATCGCTACCTTATATGGTATCGCAGCGACACGATGTATGTCGTTATTTGCCCAGCTGTTTTATCTACGTACATTGAGAAATGCCTAACTGAATTGTGGTATGTGTACCGTTCTGTCTGAACAGTGACTTCACCAAACGGGACTGCTCAGGGTCAGACATGTCACTCTCCTCTTCTTCGGCGATGTTCCTCAAGTCCTCATCACAACGACTGCGAACCAGAGCAAACGAGACCCCATGATTGAGGGCTTCCTCGGCTAATTTTACGTCGTTCTCTAGCAGTGTACGACCCATGAGAACGACGAGAAAGTCGAAGGAATGGAGATGGTTATCATAGAAGTAGGTTGCTTGCTTGTAATTCATGGTACCAGATCCTGTTTGGTAAGAACACAGTTGGTCGGACATTTACGCTCATACATGTCGTTGGGGGGTATAGGGGGGGGGGGCGGTCCCAGTGGCGTATCCACGGGGGTGCAGGGTGTGTACACCCCCCTTTGCGGTGGAGGTAGGTAGAAAAAGTCTGTGAAAAATATAAGAAACTAATGAATTATGTACTAAAACTGTCTATTTTGTGCTCAGAATGCCTTCTAAATGCGTTTTTGAAGGCCAAATTTTCAAAATTTTCTCGCCGTGGTCGGGCAGAAGCCCAACCAGGCCATTATAAACTACTAAAACATGTAATTTCTGTTAATTTTAATCTCGGAATGCGTTTTAAACGCGTTTTTGAAGGCTAATTTTGCAAATTTTGTTACCCTGGTTGGGCAGCGGCCCAACCAGGCACTTTTAAAATTTTACACCCCCCCCCTTTCCAAAATCCTGGATACGCCACTGGCCGTTCCCCAACCCCGATTTTTCGGCAAAAGTCCCCCAGCCGATTTTTTGAGGGGGGAACCTGAAAACCCACTCTTGGATTCCAAACTAAAGAAAATTTTAGCCCAGACAATATTCTGCAGCACAAAATTGGGTTTGCGCCTACCCTAGAACCCAAAACAGGGTTTTTATAAGGCTTACAAATCGTAAATAGGGCTTTTAGACTGCTTAGAAACCCTGATTAGGGTCTTTAGGCTACTTTGAAACCCTAAATAGGGCTTTCAGGTTCCATTTAAACCCTAAACAGGGTTTTCAGGTTACCTAAAAACCCTAACCAAGGTTTAAAAGTAACCCTGAAACCCCTAATCAGGGATTAAATTAAAAGTAACCAAAAACCCTGATTAGGGTTTGAAAGTAACCTGAAAACCCTGTTTAGGGTTTTAAAGCAACCTGAAAACCCTAATCAGGGTTTGAAAGTGACCAGAAAACCCTGATGACGGTTTAAATGTATCCTGAAAACCCTGCTTAGGGTTTCAAAGTAATCTAAAAACCCTAATCAAGGTTTCTAAGCCTTACAAAAACCCTGTTCTGGGTTCTAGGGTAGGCGAAAACCCAATTTTGTGCTGCAGAATATATTGTCTGGGCTAATTTTTTATACTTTGGAATCCAAAAGTGGGTTTTCAGGTCCCCCAAAAAATCCGCTGGGGGACTTTTGCCGAAAAATCGGGCTTGGTTGGGGGCCGCCCCCCTTTACTCCCAACGACATGTACGTACGTACAATGTATGTGGGACAGCCTGCCTCTTATGACAAATTGTAGTCAGAGTGAAACGGTTTGACTACCTGGTTTTTGCTCTACTGCTGCATAGAGGCAGAAATTTTAATAAAAGGTGCCATTACGCACCTGGCATGTCCCAGAGCTTCAGATGATCGATCCCAGCGAAGCTGTACATGGCCGGTCTGTAGGTTTTCTCAAAAACACCCACTTCGGCGTAGTTGCTGTCTCCCTTTTTGGCTTTGGTAAAGGCATTGATTAAGCTGGACTTGCCCGTCTTGGCTTCTCCACAAAAAGCTATGTTTACATTGTTTTTCGTCTTCAAGCCTATACAGCTAAAATACTTTGTATTCTTGCTCGGTTCCTATTCCTACCTGGCAGTTCTTTTTCAGCCAGCTCTCTCAGTTGTCTCGCTCTTTCAAGGGGATCTTTCGACCCTACAAGGACGGACACATACTGTAACACGATGAAATCGATACGTACGTAGCTGGCATACATGTAGCAGGGCGACATATGCCCTCTACCATACTTCGGCAGACCCCGGATCGCCCCCAAGACGATTTTTTCCGCCCCTTAGATTGGGTATAGCCAATGGTTTTCAAAAATTCACGCTACAGCAAAAAATTATGCTAAAACATGACCAGATATGATAATTAACGCAAAAACCGCACTTGATTCCATGAACAATTAGAAAGTGCGATTAAAAAACATCCGTTTTGGCAGCCAAGGCTGCCGGTATAAGATTAGCTTTTCGTTAAGCGTGTAGGATGCAATTGCATCTTAAAGCGTGTGCTCTCGGCGGCGCCGTTCGGCTCGCTCGTTGTAAAGCTGCTAGGCTTTAGACACTTCATCAGGAAGGAAAGTTTACTCGAACGGTTCGTTCTCAGTCATTTCTCTATGAAATTGGCTCAGATTTTCAGGATTTATTAACAAGATAACTGGGTACTTATTGCCAAAGTTTGGCCCGAAAATACCAAGTTCTGCTGGGTCTGTGGCCCGAAAACTGACAACAGTTTACTGTGATTTGCAACTGAAAGCTGCTTTTTGAAAGAATAGCAAAACAGAAAACTGCTGTTAAAGGAATACTTGAAGAGTTTACTGTCTGACAGAATTGTCTGAAAGACAAAACTGATTTTTAAAGAACTACTTATAGTTTACTGTCAGAAATAATTGCTTGAAAGACAAAAATGCGTTTTGAAAGTATTGTCTAAAACTTTTACTATCAGAAATAAATAATTGCTTAAAAGAGTGTTGGATAGATACATACAGTGGCGGCCAAAACTTTGGACGCACCCCAATAATTTTCAGTTTTCTGTTAATAACACCTGTTCTGTTTGCAGTTTGCGGATGAAGTTGCGTGCTAAGTTTGTGCATAGTAGCCCTGCATAACCTGAAACCATATGGTGTTCGGTCTCCCTCACGTTGCTGTAGTATGAATCCATTTTCCAAAGACCCCAGAAAAATGGGTGGCCAAAAGTTATGATTATCTTGATTTTTTGCTTTCCAGATGTTTTGTAGGGAACCTAGCGGCCGTTAATATGTGTAGCTGCTATTTAGTCTTCTTTTTATTGCTATTTAGCGGCAGTTTCGAAGATGGCTCAGTCCAACCAACTTATTCAACCAAAGAGGGTTCTCGTGCTTGAGCTCAGACAGAGTGGTCTCTCTAATCTCAGATAGCCTGACAAGTCGGGTGTTCCGGATATAGGTGTTCGTTCTGCCTTAGTTCTCTTCTCTGAAACCGGTTCAATCGTCAATCAGAAACGGACCAGTCGACCGAAATCGCATACAACATGGCAGGAATGGGTCCTTGTGACTATATGCTTAGTTGATCGGTTTAAGACTGCTCATAAGGTAACAGAGGAAATCGAGGCTGCGTGTGGTCAAAGCATCTCTGTATGAACGCCGCACCAAATTCTACTGCAAAAAGGTTTGAGTTTTTGCATCGCAAGGAAAAAAACACCTATCAACTTTTGTGACTGCAAAAACGGTTCCAGTGGGCAAAGGCCCACCTACATTGGACCACTGTTGTAGATTGGTTCCAAGGTTTTATGGAGGGACGAAAAGAAGTGGAATCGGTGTGCAAGCGATGGCCGGCTATACAATGTATGTCAAGCCGTTTGTGGGCGAAGAATTCCGACAAGACTGTGCAGAGCATTGCAAAGTGGGGAGGCGGTAGCATTATGATGTGGACTTCTTTCCCATTGAAAGGCCTAGGGCCCATTTATTGTATCCATTGGATCATGGATAAAACCGTCTACACCAACATGTTGGTAGACATAATGCTGTCATATGTAGAACAGAACCTCGGGCTGAATTGGCTGTTTCAACATGATAATGACCCCCAAACACACGGCGAGGTCAGTGAAACAGTGGTTCGCTCGCTAACTACAAAGTCGCAGTTTTGGACTGGCCTGCTCAGTCACCTGACCTGAATCCAATCGAAAATTTGTGGAGATATGTCCAGAGAGACGGTATCAGTAAAGCTCACCTAGATCTGTCCGATCTGGAAACTGCCATCACAGAATTTTGGCTTTGTATTCCCCAGTCTGTGTGCCAGGAACTGGTTAACTCTATGCCCTAGCGCTGTGCAGTTGTGGTCAAGTCCTATGGCTTCCTAACAAAGTGCTAGTCGCCTAAATACATGTTTAATTCTTGCTTGCTCTTTATTATTGCAGGTTGCTCCGTTTTTTTAAAAAATCCGTTGGTGCGTCCAAACTTTTGTCCACCCATTTTGCTGGGGTCTTTGGAAAATGGATTCATACTACAGCAACGTGAGGGGGGCCGAACACCATATGGTTTCAGGTTATGCAGGGCTACTATGCACAAACTTAGCACACAACTTCATCCGCATACTGCAAACTGAACAGATGTTATTAACAAAAAACTGAAAATTTTGGGGGTGCGTCCAAACTTTTGGCCGCCACTGTATGTACTATGTAATGCAATGTTGTTGGGGTTTTTAAACGGAAATAGAAGGAATAAGAATATGGTAATATTTTTGCCCATTTATTTAGTGCATTTCAATCTTTCTATTGATATCCTACTGCAGTGGAACACAGGAAAGGAGAGTTTTTGGCCATCACTCATGATGTATTAGTCATACATGTAACAGGTCATCCGCCGATGGGGGGAGGGGGGTTGGGGGGGTCTGGCGCCTGCCGGGGGGGTCTGAGCCCAAAGTGAGGGGGAGGGGGGGGGGGGGGGGCACTAAAAAACGCTCAAAAATCGAAAAAAATCGCAATTTTTTGGCTAAAAATTGCCAAAAATCGCTAATTTGGGCTGAAATACAGTTAAAAAGTGCTGTTTTGCAGGCGATTTTGGCAATTTTTGTGTGTGAAATTGTAAAAAATTGCAAAAATTTGCTCGAAAATTTACTTGCCAAAAAAATCGGATGGGGGTTGGTGAAATCGTCTTGGGGGGGTCCCCCATTGGGGGGGTCTGGCCTAAGTCAGGTGGGGGCAGACCCCCCAGACCCCCTGTTACATGTATGATATTAGTAGTGCCTTTGGGTACCTGCATTTTCGAATGATTTACCTAAAGCGTGTCAGAATTCTTTGGAAGGAAAAGATTTGTTTAAAGAGTGCCAGGGGGAAGCTGCTGTTTTAAAGATTTGTCTATAAAGAGTGCCAGAATGCTTTGCATTGGAAGGGAAAATTGCTGTTTTGAAAGATTTGCCTAAAGAGTGCCAGAATTCTTTTGATTGAAAATTGCTCTTTTTGAAAGATTTTTCTTTGGATTGGAAAGTAAAACTGCTGCTTTTGAAAGATTTGCCTAAAGCGTGTCAGAATTCTTTGGAAGGGAAAGCTGCTTTTTGAATGATTTGCCAAAAGAGTGTGAGAATTCTTAGAATTTTTTGGATTGGAACGGAAAATTGCTGTTTTTGAAAGATTTGCAAAAGGAATGTCCTAATTCTTTGGAAGGAAAGCTGCTTTTTGAACGATTTGCGTAAAGAGTGTCAGAATTGCTTGGATTGGAAGGGAGAATTGATTTTTGCAGGATTTGCGAAATCAGTGTCAACATTCTTGAAACAGTAAACTTGTTTTTGAAGGATTGCGTAAAGTGTGTCAATCTTTTTGGAAGCAAAATTGTTTTTGAATGATTTGCATAAAGAGTGCCAAAATTGTTTGGATTGGAAGGGAAAGTTGCTGTTTTGAAAAACTTGCCTAAACAGTGTCAGAATTCTTTGGAAGGGAAAGCTGCCTTTTGAAAGATTTGCTTAAAGAGTGTCAGGATTTTTTGAAAAAGAAAACTCTTTATTTGAATGATTTCCCTGAAGAGTGTCAGGATTTCTTAAAAGGAAAACTGCTTTTTTTGACAGATCTGCTTTAGAATTGCTTAATAGAGAAAACTGTCATTTTCATACATGTAACAGGTCATCCGCCGATGGGGGGAGGGGGGGTTGGGGGGGTCTGGCGCCGGCCGGGGGGGGGGTCTGAGCCAAAATTTTGGGGGAGGGGGGTGGGCACTAAAAAACGCTCAAAAATCGAAAAAAATCGCAATTTTTTGGCTAAAAATTGCCAAAAATCGCTAATTTGGGCTGAAATACAGCTAAAAAGTGCTGTTTTGCAGGCGATTTTGGCAATTTTTGTGTGTGAAATTGTAAAAAATTGCAAAAATTTGCTTGAAAATTTACTTGCCAGAAAAATTGGAGGGGGGTCGGTGAAATCGTCTCGGGGGGGGGGGCCCATCTGGGGGGGGGTCTGGCCTAAGTCGGGTGGGGGGCAGACCCCCCAGACCCCCCTGTTACATGTAAGGTCATTTTTTTAAAAAGGTACACAAAGCGTTTTCTGTCAGAAAGAATTTGTACAGTACAGTACAATTTATTCTCCTGGAAAGCCTACCTACACCATGCAAAGCACAGTACACAGAAGCAAGAGGATCCTCTGAAAGAATTATCTGAACAGTTTACTGTCAGCAAGACATACGTATCTGAAAGAGAAAACTGCATCTGAAAGAATTACACAACCAGTTTCTTGGAATATAAGTTTACTGACGTTTTCCTCTGCTGCCGGTCTAATTTTGCAAAAAATTACCAAAAAATCTGTCCATGCGTCTAAAACTGAGAGGATCTTTAAATTGTACAAACCAATTGAAGTTTCATACACTCATTTTGAAGAACCGTCTTGTTTTTGAAAAATCTTTATAACTTTTTGTACAAACGCCCTGCCAAGCTAATGTTTTAACAAAAGTTAGGCATGAGTTGGCCAAACAAAATGAGCGCACTAAAGTGTGCTGTTTGGGGGGAGGGGGTGTTTTGGCCTCTCAAAGGTGTTCGAAAAAAATTTTTTCCTGCAAAGCTTAGTGGTTAGCATACTGTTATATGCAGTTTTGTGTGCTGAGTTCGAAAATGCATTCAGTTTAGCTAAATTCGCTCTGGATCGGGAGAAATTGGCGTCCAAAGTTGAGACCAACCCTATTTCTTGACTGGCACTACTCGCTAGTATGACCATTAGCCGCGGTGCAATGCAGTTTTTCTTATGTAGTTTTTGCTGCTGATCCGAAAATAACTTTATTTTTGTTCTACGTTGCCTACTTTTGATGATTTCGGCATTTTTATGATTTGGGAAGAAAACGGCTGCACTTGCTATAACATGCTTGTTTGAAAGGTGACTCAATTCAGTCGCATCTAGGGTACAGAGCCATATAAATTTATATCACCTAATGCAGTTTTTGCCGCTGATTACGAAAATGACATCTGTTTTTCAATCTGACTGCTCCTGAGCTACTTATGTAATTTTTATGACCTGGTACTCAGACAATAAGTTATCTGTCAAATCTGGACGTAACGTGGTATCTATCTGGTGCAGTTTTTTTCGCTGATTCAGAGTATCATCATATTTTTGCGCTACGGTCACTCAGTCGCAAGTTATGAACCTCTGAAATTTCATTAAGAAACATGCCATGAGAAGCCATAATCCTGAAATAAATGTTCAGCATTCATGTATTTTTGAAGGAACCTTTGGTCAGTCAATAGTGTACCCAACCTATTTTGACCCGGCTGAGTTAAAAAATGGCGTTTGTTTTAATCTATAATTACTCCTTTTGGAGATATATGAATATTAATGCAAATTTTGTTTGATCAGAAATATCTCAAAATTGAACAATAGTAGAGAAAAACAAATGCCATTTTTGTACTCAGCGGGTCAAAATAGGTCGGGTACACTTAGACCTAATTCGTAGTACTACAAACTACTAACTACAAACTACATATTTTCGGCGATTATGACGTCATCACGACTACAAATTAACTAAGACTACATATTATTTTAGCTGACTACCAATTGACTACAAACTACTTTTTCATAATTTGCGAATTTGTAGTCAATTTGTAGTCATTTTTCTTGGAAATTTTCCGATTTTTTAATGTAATTTTATATAAATTGAGTCCCCAATCGGCCTTTGAGCTGTCTTGAGCTTATGATAAGCTTACCAAATACCAAGAACGAAACTATTTTTATGTAGTGTTAGAAAGATCGTTTTTCCAATTTTTCCGCTTTTTACCTGTATAAACTTTCAAAGAAAAGTTACCACATGATTGACTTTTGCAAATTTGTTCGTGTTTTTTCTTGTCTTAGTTTTTAAAAACATATCTGATTCTGCTTTTAAAAAATATCAAATGTTCAAGTAAGTAAGTTTAAGTAAGTAAGTTTATTCCCAGACATACACACGTACAGTAGCATAGAAGTACAAAGTGACGATAAGAGCGATATGAGTCAAGGAAAAGGCATTGAGTTAGCCATGTAATAGCTATTTTATAACCCAAGCCTATCTATTAGTAAAACACGAAAGATCTAAGCGACTGACTGCCTCTTTAAAGATTTTAACGGATCGGGAATGGACCACATTATCAGGTAAACTGTTCCATATCGGGACAACTCTAGAAGCAAAAGAAAAATGTCTTGTTCAGCATTCAGCATTGAAATTCAGCAAAATTCAGCATTGAAATTCAGCAAAATTCAGCATTGAAATTCTGTTAAACATTGAATTCCGTCTGTTTTTTTCACAAATATCTATTAGAAAAGACGATTTTTTCACAGAAAAACAATTAACAGGCTTCCGGTTATTATTTTTGCAAAGCATTTCTATGACTGATTGTTCAATTGGCAAAAAATTGCAGTAATATCGAATTTCTGACGATTGGTAACCTGACTACAAATTGACTACAAACTAAGACTACATATGTTTTGAACCTGAATTTGACAACTACAAACTAAGACTACAAATTATTTTCGCGAAAATTTTTAACTACAAGCTAAGACTACAAATAGAAATTCTCTGAGGAAATAGGTCTAGGTACACTATTGACTGAGAAAAGGTTCCCTTCAGAAATGCATGAATGCTGAACATTTATTTCAGGATTATGGCTTGTCACGGCATGTTTCGTAACGAAATTTCAGAGGTCCATAACTTGCGACTGAGTGGCTGTAGCGCAAAAATATGATGATATTCTGAATCAGCGGAAAAAACCGCACAAGATAGGTACCAGATTTGACAGATAACTTATTGTCTGAGTACCAGGGCATAAAAATTACATAAGTAGCTCAGGAGCAGTCAGATTGAAAAACAGATGTCATTATCGTAATCAGCGGCAAAAACTGCATTAGGTGATATAAATTTATATGGCTCTGTACCCTACATGCGACTGAATTGAGTCACCTTTCAAACAAGCATGTTATAATAAAGTTATTTTCGGATCAGCAGCAAAAACTACATAAGAAAAACTGCATTGCACCGCGGCTAATGGTCATACTAGCGAGTAGTGCCAGTCAAGAAATAGGGTTGGTCTCAACTTTGGACGCCAATTTCTCCCGATCCAGAGCGAATTTAGCTAAACTGAATGCATTTTCGAACTCAGCACACAAAACTGCATATAACAGTATGCTAACCACTAAGCTTTGCAGGAAAAAATTTTTTTCGAACACCTTTGAGAGGCCAAAACACCCTCTCCCCCCAAACAGCACACTTTAGTGCGCTCATTTTGTTTGGCCAACTCATGCCTAACTTTTGTTAAAACATTAGCTTGGCAGGGCGTTTGTACAAAAAGTTATAAAGATTTTTCAAAAACAAGACGGTTCTTCAAAATGAGTGTATGAAACTTCAATTGGTTTGTACAATTTAAAGATCCTCTCAGTTTTAGACGCATGGACAGATTTTTTGGTAATTTTTTGCAAAATTAGACCGGCAGCAGAGGAAAACGTCAGTAAACTTATATTCCAAGAAACTGCATATAACAGTATGCTAAACCACTAAGCTTTGCAGAAAAAAATGTTTTTCGAACACCTTTGAGAGGCCAAAACGCCCCCCTCCCCCAAACAGCACACTTTAGTGCGCTTATTTTGTTTGGCCAACTCATGCGTAACGTTTGTTAAAACATTAGCTTGGCAGGGCCTTTGCACAAAAAGTTATAAAGATTTTTCGAAAAAAAACGGAGTGGCATTTTGCGGAAATTTCGCAGTTTTCGGCGAATATCTCGGTAACCAGCTATGATCTGAAAACGGGAGTACCAGAAAATGAAAGGCCATTGGACCAGCTACAAAACCATATGCGAGTCGGGATCCTAGCTTAAGAAACGAATGAAGGGTGATCGTTTGAATGGAGGGTGTCAGAGCAATTAAAATGAGCCCGAAAATTGCTGCCGACCCAACTTTGAGGGGGTGTAGCTCCGGTTGCAGGGGGTTGCTGGTGGCCGGACATGCACCGTTGTCTTCGACCGTGCTCTATTTTAATAGATATAAATATGGATATTATCTGTGGGAGGTACGGGAGGGCGCTAGGCAATGGGGCTCGTTAGCGCGCCGATGTTATAATAGCTGTCAATCTAATTTGCTAACGGCCCCTGGTAACTATTGGCTCTATGGGGGCCAGCTGCTGTCACAGGTCAAAGGACAGGTTACAGTTCCGGCCATCTCTCGGTGGCCGCTGGACGTTGGCCGGTGGCCGCTGGACGTTGGCCGGCGGCCTAACTCATTTACTTATGGTCCCTTACCGTGATCAATGTTCACTTGGTTGTAGACTAATGGGCGATCTGGCTGATTACGGAGCGTATAGATTACACCAAGTCCCGTGATAACATTAAAAAGGAATTCAGCAATTCTCAAAACCTCCATTAATCACCCATAATAGTAGTTTGAATGTCAGAGTCTAAAACAAAATCGATAATACACAAATACAGTCATGTCTCGTTAATCGGGAAATTCGCTAATCCGGACTACTGTTAATAAGTCCTAGGTTTTAAAATCATAAGTCTCAAGTCAGGTCAATCCATTTAGAAAATTTCAAATCCAAGTCTTTCAAGTCCAACGGAAGACCATTTTTCAAAATCATCCAACCCTCAAGTCAAAGTCAAAGTCATTTTAAAAATTTCAAAATCAGCTTCAGGCATAGGCATTCACAAAATATCTGGCATTTTGTCAGGAAAGTTAAAAGCCGGATTTTAACTAAAAATCGTTCAAAATCGTCTTGTGGAGATGCCGATTTCCCAAAAAGGCCAAAAATCACTGTAAAATTACTAAATGTGGAAAATGGAAACGTATGCATTTTTAAATTTGATGTACAACGCAAATTGATGTATAGAATGGATTCGCTCAAACTATGTAATCTGAGAGGTCAAATCTATCTATCTATCTATCTATCAAAACTAGAGGGTCCAAGATTAACATTTTAGAAATAGTTCGGATACACTATTTTCTGATAGATAATTCACTTCACAAGTGTCAAAGCACAGACTATCTATTTCCAGATTACCACTCCTGAAAGCATGGATATTGATGGTCATATTCTAAATCAGCGAAGAAAACTGCATATAACAGTTACTATGTCACGCACCTGTTTGATAAATTTCTTACAATGTGGATGACAGGGCACCAGGCCTAAGTAACTCACTCATAAGCCGTCCGATTCAAAAATAGAGGTAATTTTCATAATCAGCGGCAAAAACTGCATCAGGTGATGCTAATTCCATGGCTCCGTCGTATCTAGCATATGACAGAATTGAGTAACATTTCAAACCACCATTGCATACCAACTGCAACGGTTTTGTTCGCAAATTCTCAAAATGCCCATATCTTCAGAACTGCTCAACGATAAATATGATAGACAAAAAATATGATTATCTTCAGAATCAGCATCAAAAACTACATAAGAAAAACTGCTTTCTAGCATGGTTCTTGCTCATGCTAATGAGCAGTGCCACTTTAGAAATACAGCCACTCGAAGATTTGGATGCAAATTTCTCCCGAACCAAAAGGAATCCAGCCAAACCGAGTTCATATTCGTAATCAGCGGGTAAAACTGCACCAGAATTGTGTGTTTGTTTTTTATTCTGAGCAAAAAATATTTTTTGACTGGCTTAAAATTGCAAAACACCCCCCTGACCCGAACAACTTGCCCCCGAAATAGGTTAATTTTGTTTGGCATTTTGCGTTTTATCTTTTTAGCAAAAATCAGCTTGACCCCGCATATATGGCAGAAGTTACAGCGATTTTTCGGAAAAAAAATCGAGTCGGAATTTCGCTAAATTTCGTAGTTTTCGGAGAAAATCTCGCTAACCTAGTTCCGGAAGCGCTGTGTGCAGCGTCTGAAAGGCAACTGTCAGGGCTATCCAACCATGTGCACGCTTGTTCTGACTCTTGAGAAACGAGTGAATGGTGATCGATTGAGTAAATGTCGAGAAAATGGCCGAAAAGGGGTCACCGACCCAACTTTGGGGGGTACAGCTCCGGTTCTAGGGGGTCGCTGGTGTTCGAACATGCACCGTTGGTGTTCGTTTGATATCTATTTTAACAAGTTTGGCTACCAGCCGGATCCGCGAAAAAAAGTTGCTTAAACACCTTCCCTTATAGCTAAGTTGACTTTCTCGCAAAATGCATGTTAAGACCTTCAATTTCAAGTCAATGACTTACTTCCAAGTCTAAGTCCGACTTACCAACAGTAATCAAGCCAGACAAAATTGGGCGGTTCCAACTTGTCCGGATTAACGAGGTATGACAGTATACAATGTACAGGGTGTGCCAAAAAAACAACCCAGCAGATTTTTCGCTGTAGCAATCGCAAATCTCAACCGATTTGAATGAATCCTTTTTTTAAATGAAAGATATGTAAACAAATCCTTAAAAGACTGCTGAAATGTTCATTAACGAATTCTGCTTAGTTCCTGAGATATTGGCTCTCAAAGTCAAAACAGTGATTTTGGCAGTGAACAAGAGGGATTTTTTATTATTCTGCACCTCATAATAAAACGGATTCCTGCTACTGCTAAGGGCTCTTGGAGACTTTACAGGTGACACAGAAACTCGGTTTACTTCAACACTAAAGTATCATTAGCCCCAGCAGTAGGAATCTGCTTTATTATGATATGCAACGGAATCGCTCTTGTTCTTTGCCAAAATCTGTTTCAACTTAGAAGGCAAATATCTCAAGAACCAATCTGTGAATCTCAACAAAAATTGCACCAATCTTTGAAGAATTTATCAGTCTTTCATTCAAATCGGTTCAGATTCATGGTTGCAATAGAAAAAATCTGCTGGGTTGTTCTTTATCACTCTTGTTCATTGACATAATCTCTGTTTTGACTTTGAGGACAAATATCTCAGGAACTAAGCAGACTATCTTAATAAACGGTAATCAATCTTTCAAGAATTTATTTATCTTTCATTTAAAAAAGGATTCATTCAAATCGGTTCAGATTTGCACTTGCTACAGCAAAAACTCTGCTGGGTTGTTTTTTGGCACACCCTGTATATACCGTATAGACAAAAGTTACCTAAATTTGTAGGCCTTCCTTACTCAAAGGCATAACGTAAACTTAAAGTGCACTGCACCGGTCTCATCCAACCGCATCCATTTGTGTTGCTGTGTTGCTAGGTGCGAGCAAGTCCAATACTACAGTCAGTTCAAATTTAGTCTGTTCAAAAAAATATGGCGGTTTTTTGCGAATAACTTTTTATGGAAGCATCGGAGCGACTTGGGCCTCTTACCGTAGTTATAGACAAGGACGAGCTCCGGCCCGGGGTGGACCCTGTTCTGTGCTACGTTTACTCTGAAAGCAAATTGGCGCAACATGAAAAAATGAGCTTTTCTATAATTGCCATGAAAATGAGATGACTGTAGAATTCCAATTTAGTGTGTTTGGCGACTCCAATGATGCTTTTATGACGTTTCTAAGTCAAAGCGTTCCGCAGATATGGTCAGTCAAAGATTGCAATAATCCCGGAAAGTGTCGTTTTTTGAAAATTTCACAAAAAGGGGAAACACAGGCTGAAACTTCTGACCTCCATAGTGAGGTGGTCCAGCTCTGTTATAAAAGACTGAGCAGTCCAATGCCATTATAAGCATCCGCAATCACTTTTAGGCGTTTTCGAACGTCTACCATTGCAACACTGCTACTTCTGACATGCAAATTTGGAAAATTTGTGTTAGAGTACAAATCCGTTCTTCTTGAAGCTATACCACCCCTTATTTGAAGCCGAATTACGATATCAGGGTGAGGTTTTCAAGGTCGCCTCACCCCCCCCCCCCGAGACAGGTTAAGGGACCCCCCGACCCAAAAATACAAGTACTGTACTAGTAGCGGCTCCCAGTACTAACAAACAGGCTCAGAAATGACTAATTTTTAGCCTAAAATTCGCTAGAAAAGCCTTTGAAAACCGAATTTGGCCTTTCCACTGCTGATATTTAAGTTTAAGCCCTTTTTGTCATTTATACTTGTTTTTAGCTCGAAAACGCTATTTGGCAGCTTAAAATAGCGATTTTTAGCGTCTTTATGGAAAAAACGTGCTAAAAACGCATTTCCAGGCGTTTTGGAGCTTTTTTGAATTTGGGACCCCCCTCGACCCCCCACCTGAGGAACCTCCCCCCTACCCCCCTCCCCACAGGTCGGCCCGGAGCTGTTACATGTATGGGAACTATGATAATAAATGAAAATATTCGCATGCAATTCTATCGTAACTTTATTCCAAGTTCCTTAATCAAGTTACTGATGATCCATAAAAACGTCAATGCGTAGAGAGAGTATTCGGCAGATTTAGATTGCAGCTTCCGTTATTTGAATGTCAATCACTGTCAATGTCGTTATTACTGAGTGTTGGATATCAACCTTAGTAGGTCGCTACTATACGTAGTAGGTACTAGATATACAGCTATTTTCAGTTTTTGATTGCTTGCATACGTACTGTAGGACAGGTACTTTCTGTGACATTGGCTAGTTGAACTAGCATTAATTTAGTAAATTCTATTGGCACGTTTTTCTACTGACAAGTTTGTTAGAATGTTAGAAAACTTTGATTCATGGTTGAGTTGTTGTTTATACAAACTGAATCTCTTTGCTCTTAATTGCACTTGCTCGTCTGTAAAATTCGTTTTTTCATCTATTCAACGCTCCTCTTAAGTAAAAATGTGTAGAAATAGTACTATTCGACAAAATAATCTACAATATTTCTGCATAATTTAATAATTTGAATGGTTTACCTAGTTTTCAATGGCTTTACCTAGTATTACTTTACCTAGTTTGCAGCTCGAACATTTTACCTAGTATTTACCTAGTTTGTGGTCTGAGCATTTTACCTAGTATTACTTTACCTAGTTCCAGAATTTCAAAATGCACCACACTGGATCAGCGTGAACGCAGATTCTTGGCTCTCTACAGCTTTATGACCGCCAAACCAAACGACAGAACGGCTGAGGAATAGAAAGAACTGGAAGCGCAACTGCGGGACAACCTTCTGAAACGAATAGAATCATCTGATCTCAAGAAAGATTCTTTCATTATCATAGGTTTATTTACAGTAGGAGAAGGCCGCTGAACTGATTGATGAATTGAGTAAAATGTATGAGATCCCTACCGAACAAACAAATCAGATGAAGCTGATGATCGGAGCTCTGGACCCACTTCACTCCCACGGCCACTTTGTGTTCAAATCGTCCAGAGGTGACATTCGGATCATTCGCTTTGCCAGCCCCACGGAAGAAGAAAACCAAAAATATAAAAAAATTAAAAAGACCACTGACATCGGGTTTGCGATTGAATCGTTTGAGTTCGCCTTTCCGATTAAGAATGTCAGTGTAAAGAGGAGGGATGTGTTTTGACCGACTCGGTACCCAAATGCAACATCACACTGAATGTCACGGTGCCGGGACAGACGATCGATCTGGGCCAGATGCTAGGCCTTGCAGAGTGGCTTGAGTACCGGATGGCTAGTAAAACTGAAGCTCTTTATGGCCCCCGCCTGGCTATGCTTGACCGATTGATGGAGAGATATGAGGACCGTCTGATGAAAGTAGAAGAAAAACTCAAGGAATGCATGACTACAACTACAACCACAACGACTACAGAAGCGACCGATGAATGATATGCAGACATGATCCACATCCTTGATCATAGTTAGATTTTCATTAATGCTTCAGAAATGTAACATATTATAGATGAATGAATCAGAGAATAATTTGTTAACTACATTCTTTCAATATTTTTAAGGAACCATTTTTGAACAGGTCAACACACAGGATTTAATTAATTGCAGGCAAATTTTAACGATTTTTTCTTGAAATTGCAAAACAATTGAGTTAAAACCTCATGGAAAAATCCTCTTGGGAGCAGTGTTGCGATCATTGGTGTTTAGACCTTGCCAGTGGGGCTTTGGTTCTACATACGGTTTAAAGAAACAAAGTAAATGCGTCAGTAAGATCACACAGTGTGCAATGCACGGCGCGCCGCTGTAATTGTTCAGCTCAGCGGTCGTGAGATTAGGCCCTCACTGCGAGACAAAGGCGCGCTATTTAATGCAGAATGGTAGAGATAGGGGGTATCAGCCCATTTCGTCCCTACCGTTTCGTCCCTCTCTCTACTCAGTGGCTTACTCAGGATGTTGCAAAGGAAGTGTAACCCCTTTTGCGATTTCTATTTTGTTTTTTTTTGTTTTTGCAGTTAAACAGGGGCGTGAAAAATTTTGAAAATTAACGTTCAAAACCTGTTTTCAAAAGCATTGTGAGCACAAAATTAGCAGAAATTGCGGTTTTGTAGTCTGAAAAGGCCTGGCCGGGCGGGAAAATTTTGAAGAATTAGCTTTCTACAGGCTTCTTAATGAACAAATTTGTCCAACTACCCTACCATTATGCCGTTTGTTTGTATCTAATACCTGTATCTGTTTCAGAGCAAAAATACCCAAAAGCACTACCTTTCTGTTCAAAAATCAAAAGTAAAAAGTACAGTTCAAAAGAACCCGATCAGGTATCAGGTAGGTTGTTTTCAGTTTGTTTTGGTTTTAGTGCAGTAAACTGATAGACTGAAAGTTATTTTTTGAATGATTTCAATGGCAAGCGTTGTTATCTGAACATCTAAAACAACAAATTTTGAGTTTGCGACTGGTTGAAAACGCGGTTCTGAGGGAGTCTGAAATATCTTCCCGATAGGTCTGAAACAGCTTTCGATGTGTTCACTTTCAATTTTTTTGCTTTCCGATAGGTTGGCCAACTACGCCATATGGTGTTGGTCATTTGCAAAGGGATAAGACTACAAAATAGAGTCCAACAGGCCGTGTAACTCAGGCTGTCGGCTCGCAAAAAGTTTCATGTCAGCACCATATTTTGCGTTACATCTACTGTACTGTATGTGTACAACTTATGCAGACAAAATCTTCCTTCTTCCCAACCTTGATCAGATGAAGATTGTGATGCAATCAGCAGCAGCTTCAATAAGACGCACAAAGCCTGTTAATTCTTTTGCTGCATTCTAATGGCTACCAGGTCTTTTGAGCAGTCAGTTACACTAAAACCGATTTATCCATAGCAGGCAGTAAGAAACCAATACTATTCTCAGAAAACCAGGATGTATCTGTCACAGACTATTCTGTCTTTATTTCTCGGCACATTCTCACTGTTATTTGCCAATGATGCTACAGGAAGTTTGTTTCTGCACTTCTTTATCAATACTTACTATTATTTTGTGGTGTTGGCGAAAAAGGACCGCCTGGCCTTTTTTTCAGGTTTCCAAATAATTTCAAATGGCTGCCATTCCGTCAATTTTCGCCAAATGAAAATATTTTGACACATTACATATTACAGCTTGTTAAATGTTTGTTTTGGCCAACTCCTAGTCTGCTAGCCTTCTGTAGCCTGGAGGTATGCCCGTCCGAAATGAACAGACCCGAATTTTCAGATGTCAAATTTGAGCATATACACTGTATCTATATGAACCCTTCACCGGATCAATCCCAAATTTTGCAGGTTAACCAATCTTTGTATTGACTTAAAACCCTGAAGATGTCAGATTTCTAGCACTTTCGGTTAAAATCTGGTGGACTTATAATACCTTCAGCGAACGTGAAAATTTGGCATTCTTGTCATGTATACATGTATGAGTGCGTACATATGTATTTGTCTGCACGTGGTTTTTAGGTGTGACTGATATTATTGTATAGTGGTGTTTTCTAGGAGTTGTTCTCCCTGTGGCTGTTTGTCGCATTTTGGCCATGGGTAGTTTACGCTATCTGGTGTGTCACGTGTGTGACCACTTTGAATGTTGTTGCGAGCCAAGACTTCCAACCATGCATTGTGTAGAATGACGAACAGTGCAAACTATGAACGATTAGACCAGCCGTCTAATAAATTATACCGACAACTCCACCCGATAGCCAGTAGACTTGTTCTGAGACCGGCGCTCTCTCACCAACTTTATCCTTACAATCCTCAAAACCAAGGGAGAAACGAAAAACCGAAGATTGTACTCAACCACTGGGTAATTAGAGGTCCTTCAGAAATGAGGCGTATCTCCGGGCAGATAGACTGTCACATGGATGAGGATGAGGAGTCACATGGTCGTCTCTTGAATGCTCACTACAGGATTTGGACGGCATTCTTTGAGCGCTTCCACGACCCCGACGGAAGCCTTGAGGAGGCTCCTCATGCCTGGGTCGCTTTGGTGATCGAATGGGTCCTGTGACACGTCTCGCCGGCTTCAACGCCCTTGAGAGGTGGGCGGAGGCCGACTAGTCGATCTGCTCTACTCATGTTGGTACTCGACCCATCGCTGGTCTCCATCAGAGGGTCCAGGACGGGAGTACCTTGGCCGTGGAGGCTTTTGTCGACGTGGGTTGACATACGGAGTGTCGGACCACTGATACAGTTGTTTCAGCCCATGGGCAATTGGGCGTGGTGGCTGCTCGTAGTATGTTTGTTCCTGATGCACCAGACCACTACTGCTGCCTCAGTTGCAATCAGGCTAATACAACGGGACTCTCCTGTTTTCCGTTCAAATCGTTCGTTCCATTCAACGCTGCCTTGCTCACTGGCCATTTCAAGTTTTCTAGTTCGAACAAACTGTCCGTTCGGACGGTCTCCGCCGGATTGCGCAGCCATTGCGGCTCGCAACACTCTACTGGCCATTTATACACAGCAGCACTGCAACCTTCCCTACAACCTAACCTTGCGCTGCTACGCACGGCCAGGTACAAAGCTCAGCCAGCCACAAAAGAACACAACTGCCAAATTAGAGTTCTGCTTTAGCTAAGCAGCATCTACTGGACACAATTTAGTAATTGGAACGAACTCACTAATTAACGAAGCAATCCAGAAGAATAAATAGCAAGAAATGTGGTCCAGTAGATCAGTTAGAGCAAGGAAAACAGAGTTGACCTGAAAATTCACCACACGTGCCTTTTGCATGGACGCAGAGTTGCCAGGTTAGGCGTTTTCTTCCTAGATCTAGGAGTTTTTGATTTGGGATTGGAGGAAGATTTTGAGATTGGAGTTAGGAGGTTTTTCTGGGAGTATTTCAAATCTGGGTCGGAGTTTTTGACTTTTAGGATTTTTCTAGGCGTTTTCTGGGATTTTTTTTAGGATTTTCAGCTTCATGTCTCTTCATATTTCTGGTTTTCTCTAAAAAATCACCCGTTCCTAGTTAAAAACTGATTTTTTGGCAATCTTATGTCGTGTGAACTGATAAGATGAGCTTTGCTCCACTTTTATCTATATCTTTGTCTTGTCCATATCTACCTAATTGTGTCATGTTCGCATTGCGGTCTTCTTTGTTGTAGTGGACAAATTTCGCGATAGATTAACGATTGACTTGGCTAACACAGTAAAACTTGAATTGATGATTCAGCTAGCCTTGCACCTATTGCCTCTGTCTGGAGTTATATAAGATTTGACGGATAGAAATAAAAATATCCTAACTCATAGGCTAAAGGCAAAATTTGTAGCTTTGCTTGCATGTGTTTACTTTATTTCTACTGTAGTATTGATTCAGATTGACTGATATCGAACGATTTCAAAGCATTTTTAAACCTGTTTACACTTTACTTTGGTAGTAAACTGTAGTGGCGTATTCAGGAGGGTTCTGGTGAGTACAACCTGTTTGCGAAGGAGATAGGAAGAAAAAATGTGTGAAAAGTAGGAGAAACGAATGAATTACGTTACGTACTAAAACTGTGTAGTTTAGTTTATGCTCAGAAGGCCGTTTAAATGGGCGTTTTGAAGGCTAATTTTCAAAATTTTCTCGTACTGGCGACTTCAAAATTTTCATCCTCTGAAAAATGCTGGATACGTCACTGGTAAACTGTCTGGCTCAGGAAATTCTACTGAAAAAATTCGTCTGCCAAATTTTAAGTGCTTTAAAATTTAGTTTTTCTAGGATTTTTTAAAATTTTTAGGAGGTTTTTTAGGGTATTTCTAGGAGTGAACTGCCTTTGAAACCTCGCAACCCTGGCATGGAGAGAGCCAAGAGGAAAGACCGCCGCTAACAGACCTACAGAGCAGCAGCCTCCAAAAAAAAATTTGAACCTGGTATCGGGAATACCAAGACAGGAAGCTAATCACAGCACACTTAATACAGGGACTATTTACATGGTAAACTGAAACACAAACTAGACCGGTTTACGTCTATACGTTTAAAACTATGCAAAATGAAAAATATAAACTGATAGTGCTATATAGTCCAAAGGCGTTTTACGTAATCTTGGTGAAACACAACCAGGGCGGGTGATAGGAACAAAATATTTGAGTGAAGGCCAAAAAATCAGTGATTTCTATGCTACGAAGTTTGCTAGCCGCCAAGGAAAACACCAGTGGCGATGACCGATCAAGAGCAATGGCAGAATCCAGGGCCAGCCAATCCAGCTGAGAGGGACGCTAGAAGGGCCTGGAACATCCCAGATGTGCAACCATTCTGAACAATGGGAGTACTGAACACAGGTCATGGAATGACTTCATTTTTGAAATGGAGTTGTTGATTGAGCAACAGGAGATGAAGGAGGGAGTGCATAACTGAGCACAAGCTCAACAGCGCCATCACTAGTCGCCTTGCGCCTCAGGCGTTCGATAGATTAAGAGACAGTGTTGGCCTGGATCGAGCACCAGCCCTCCACAGCGACTACAAGGAAGCACAAAGCAATCTGGAGGACATGAGAGACAACAACTAGTTGCTTTGCTGCCCCAGGCGACAGGTACAACGTGCGACCTGCAGAACAAGCCCATCTGCTACTTCATTGCTCTCCAAATGGTGTGTGCAATTGGGACAACCTACAAGTCAGTGCTGAAAACGTTGCCGAGCTGTGCAGCACCAGACCAAGATGAGTTCACCAACCTCCTGCAGACTGCAGAAACTGACTGAAGAATCATGCCAAAAATCTTTTCATTCAGTTGAAAATTGACGGAATGGTGGCAATTTGAAATTATTCGGAAAACCCGAAAAAGACGAGGCGGTCTATTGTTGGCCACTGTACGTACGTAGGTCTATTGCAGTGTTGGTCAATGATTTACACAACAATCGTTATTACCTGAGTGATCGAGTGCATCCAAAACTACGGTGGAAGCTAGTGGGAGGTACTCCAGCTTATCGAAACGAATTTCCATGGCAGGTCTATTTGCAATTTGTGTTGGGTAAAGTGCAAGGCGGATGTGAGTAGCGTTTTGATTAGCAATCAAAACACCACTGAATCATTTTCCTTCAGATAATGTTAAAGTGTGTGGAGGCTCATTGATAAGCAGGCAATGGATTTTAACAGCCGCACACTGCATGTAAACTCTCTTACAGGCATGTCTCGTTAATCCGGACCTTGTTAATCCGGATATTCGCCTTCCGGACAAGATTAGGCCAGGTCCCAATTTTCCCTCATGTTATATGACTCGTTAATCCGGATCCGGATTCGTTAATCCGGACAGTAGATTTGGGGTCCCAACTCCGAAATTTGTATGGTAAAGTGATTCGTTAATCCGGATTTGGTTAATTTGGACAAAATCCATGCGCAATTTTTCAATTCAGGTGCAAATTTTCTGTTGAATAATGCTTTTTGTTGAGTCAGAATGTGATTAATTTTGCCTTTTTAGGAGCTATAATCAGCTGAAATAAGTTTTTGGGTTTTAATTAGGAGGTACAGCTGCAGAATCTGATATACAACTAACAAAAAGATGTCATTTAGGCCTTTGACCCGAAAAACTGTGTTTTAGCTTTGATTCGTTGATCCGGAAATTCGTTAATCTGGACAAAATTGGCCGGTCCCAACTTGTCCGGATTAACGAGACATGACTGTACCATGAATACTGTAATAAAAACAGGTATAAACGTAGGGGTGATTTTAGCGAGCAGAATTTTTGGTTGAATCACAAGAAAACAGCCGCTTACTTGGGCATTCGGAATCGTGTGAAAGAGAGGACTTATTGGAATAGATTGGCTCTCCAGTCAACACACAGATATCATGGTTTCAAGTATATCGCTTGGCTAGGCGCACACATAAATGATCTGGCGTTAATTAAGGTGATAATTTTTAATTATTTTTCTAGCATTTAACAACGCGCAGTGTACTACACTACACAATGGCTGAATGTTGGCTTTGGCAAGGCGATACACGACAATTGCCCCCCCCCGGCTCAAACGGTTTACGTTCAATTGGTCGCGATCGATTGGTCGCCGTTCGATTGGTCGCCATCGATTGGTCGCCACTTCAATTGGTCGCGAACTTAATTGGTCGCCAGTTTAACTGGTCGCCGGTTTGATTGGTCGCCGTTTGATTGGTCGCCTATTTAACTGGTCGCCATTCAATTGGTCGCCGCTTTCGTTGCAACCTTAAAACATCTAACAGAAACGGGTGCACCAATACACCAAGGCTTGTTTTAGCGTAGGTTACTAGTTGGTATGAGTTGCGCGATGCACGTAGACGTTTACCTTTAAGACAATTGCGCTCCTAATAATTGAGTTTTGTTCCGCCGACCACTGCCTGCGGTCACGGTTGCCTGCCAGCAATTTATTTGGTGAATTTGCGCATAAAATTGTTCGATTTTGATCCATGAGTTTCAAGCGGTCAACGCTTTTACTTCACACGCAAGACAAGATAAGTGCAGAAGCACACTCAAAGAGGCACAAAATATGACAGAGAATCGGACAAATACACACTGAACATAACTGCATAGAAGCTCTCAAACAATACAAATATCAATATTACACAAATATCACTCAATAACATAATTATAAGCAATAGCACGCAAAAAATCTTGCAGAGTTTTCTGCTGATCTGGATGGGCTAGTACTAATCGTTTGATGCGTTCCATGGTGAGCTGGTACACGCCGCGACGTTTGAGAGGTGGCACTCCGGCCATCTGTTCCTCGATCAGAACATCTTGAACTTTCTGTTGCTTGCGAAGTCCTGAAATATCGATCATACTAAAGGTTAAGTAGAAAAGAAATGAGCGTGCTCATACCCTCAATTAGCTTCCAAACGGTCGGATGACTCATTTGGAGCATCTGCTTGATAGCATTGGCCATCCTTCCACTCGGTTGTTGCTGCGATCCCGGCTTCCCGCACGCGTTCATACATGTTCCACATGTTGATTGGATAGATAGGATCCGCGCCCTGTCCCCTGCGATTTCTCATGCCAATGTAGTTGATCTCAAGATGATCCAGGATTGGCTCCAGCGCAGGATCGATAAACTAAAACATAAACTTTTCATAAAAAACTCAAGTAAGCTATCTGGCTAGCTAGTAGTAAAATGCTCGTTATGATAATTTGTACAAACCTGATCAAGAGACTCGAATGCATCCACAACTTCTTCAGGAGGAAGGAAAGCCAGGGCTGTGATCATTTTGAAGAGCAGAGCAAAATTGGCATCATCTTTGTATCTAAAATACATTTTTAAAAACAATATCTGGCATTAATAGGCAATAAAAATTAGTAGTAAAATAATAGTAGGGGGGCGTGCAAAAATTACGTAATGGCATGAGGGGGGAGGGGGGTTCGCCAAAAGATTACTATTCATTACGGTGGGGGAGGGGGGTTGGCGACTTCATTAAATAGTAAAATAACAGTACAATATACAGCAATAATCGGCATATACTGTACCTGCCACCAAGACTGTACTACGCGCTTGTTGGGAAGTAGAGCATACAGAAGCGGGTGAGTACCACCAAATCTAAATTAAAACAAAATAAGGCCCTAAACAGGCTCAAAATACAATTTACATCTTTCCATGAATGCTGTAAACCTGTTCAAACAACGGCGGCGCAATGTCAAAGGTGCCATCCGCGTGAATTTCGTTGCAACGTGAGAGAAGGTCAAGATTTCGAGGTGTGCCGAAAATTAGAACGCGATCCTGTGGGGCCCGGTTTTCATCTGTTATACTGTCAAACAGCAAGAACTCGGAAACTAAAAGAATTTTTGAAAGCATTGAATGAAACAATGCTACTGTAAGGGTTCGTGCGGGACGGGAGCTGGAAACGCACGAACACTGACAGTACAGTTTGATTAAAGAGACGCTAGTATATACTGTATGCACTTACAGTACAATTGCCAGGCTCCGTTTCGTACTGCCGAAAATGCGGTGGGATGATAAGTTCCGCGCGCGTAAGAGGGTTCTGGGGTGCAGCGAGACCCAGGTTTCTTGCGCGTCTCACCGTCTGCTTCACTGCGTTCACGGTGCCGACTCGTTGTCTGCCATGAGCACTTAGTGTTGCCATAACGTCTGCCGTTATGCGAGAAGTGGCTTCCTGTGAGGTCGTGGCCAGACGCTTCAACTGCGTCCGAGCGTGTGCTGCTTCTATCGCGGCTGCATCAGGAGCGTGAGTGTGACTGTGCACCTCATGCACCACCTACAGTACCGGTCATTACATTTTATAATGATAATGACATCTGTGACGTACCTCTCCGTCTTGTGTGTGAATACGTGCCTTGCACATCCGACGCTTCCGGCACTTCCAGAAGTAAACCGATCCATCAGAATTGCTCTTATCGAAGGTGAACAAATAGCCTTTGTACAGATAGGTCTGCCCATCCCGCTCTGTCTTAATAGCGGCCATTACATCAACAACGCATTAATCACTGTCACTAATCATGCAGCTTATGACAGGGACCACAGACTGACCTCATGGTGACCTGGCCGTTCCGTGACCGCAGGCAGTGGTCGGCGGAACAAAACTCTATTATTAGGAGCGCCATTGTCTTAAAGGTAAACGTCTACGTGCATCGCGCAACTCATACCAACTGCAACTAGCAACCTACGCTAAAACAGGCCTCTTCTAAAAAATACAAATAAGTGCATATTAGATTTTGTAGCGTTTTTAGGTTGGTGTATTGGTGCACCCGTTTCTGTTAGATGTTTTAAGGTTACAACGAAAGCGGCGACCAATTGAATGGCGACCAGTTAAATAGGCGACCAATCAAACGGCGACCAATCGAACCGGCGACCAGTTAAACTGGCGACCAATTAAGTTCGCGACCAATTGAAGTGGCGACCAATCGATGGCGACCAATCGAACGGCGACCAATCGATCGCGACCAATTGATAGGTAATCGGCTCAAACAGAGTTAAAAGTGCTGTTTTACAGCAAAGTGTTTTGTTTTGATTTTAGTGTCTGTAAAATACATTTAGCAGGTACAAGAGGTAGGGGGTTGGGGGTCTGACGCCTGCCGGGGGTATGAGCCTAAATTCTAGGGGAGGTATTCGCAACTTTGGGCTACAAATCGCTAATTTAGGCTCAAATACCGCTAAAAAGTGGGTCCGCGACAATGGGATCTGGTCGAGGTGGGTGGTACATGTATGTCTAGATCTTCTCAAAATATAAACTCCTTTTAAATGCTGCTTGCTCCACCCACTGAACTGGACACAGAAAACATTTCAGCTGAAGCGTAAGGTCAGATTCTCTGCATCAATTAAACCAATTCCCTTGGCCAAGCACGATTGGCCACTGACAAGAGCGGGCAAGACAGTAGTAGTGACTGGCTGGGGACGTACTGCTCGCAATCGACCCCTCAGTGATGTGCTTCTGAAAGTAACGCTGAAAACAGTGAGCAATGTACAGTGTGCAAGACAGGATGGATTAACATCACGACAAGCCTCGACATTGCTGTGTGCCCAATCACCCACGCCTTATAGTACCAGGACAACCTGCTTTGTAATTGTCAAAGTTTCTTTTGTGGCAGTATTCACAAGCTTGTGTATTACAATCAGGCACTTGAAGCCATATAAGGCATCGATACGACAGAATGGTGGGGTACCATATATGGTACCGGTGCCAGTACTATATGGTACCCCCACATTCGATCAATGTGGAGTGGCTTTTATATGATACCGATACCGTATGTGTGGAGTAACATGTAACAGGTCATTCGCTAAAGGGGAGGGGGTGGGGTCTGACACTGACCGCAGAGAGTCTGAGCCAAAATTCTAGCGAAAGGGTTTGGCACTAAAAAGCGCTCAAAAATCGCGAAAAATCGTTAATTTTGGCTCAAACAAAGCTAAAAGTGCTGTTTTGCAGGCGATTTTATCAGTTTTGGTGTCTAAAATTATAAAAAATCGTCACAATTTGCTAAAACATTACTTGCCGGAACTATTAGGGGGCTTAGGAAAAATCGTTGTTATTGTCGTTGTCGTCATCATCGTTCATTATACTTAGGCTTTCCGCCTTTCTCTGGCTTTAGGTTTAACAAGTAGATCTCCAGCATCAGGATAGGGTTGAATTTGCGTCTTAAAGCCAAATCAAAACATTTATAGGGAGATTCAGGTGGCCCTATGGTAGCCAGAAATGGAAACAAGTGGATTCTGTATGGGATTAACTCATTTGGAGATGGATGCCAAGGACGGAAACCTGGTAAGCCTGAATGAAGCTTGGTGTATTGCTTTCAAAAATACTGCCATTTTAGATGTTTACGCTAGAATCAGCATCCATTGTGACTGGATTGAGGGAGTGTCAGGGGTCAAGTGTGTTTGACATATTTTCTTCAAATAAACTTCTTTCACACTCAGAGGACTGAAGTACGTAAAGCGTTCAGTTTTCATAACACTGAATTTGCTCCGTATAATCAGTGTTGTGCCGGTTGAATTTAGTTAGTTAGTTAGTTAGTTAGTTAGTTAGTTAGTTAGTTAGTTAGTTAGTTAGTTAGTTAGTTAGTTAGTTAGTTAGTTAGTTAGTTAGTTAGTTAGTTAGTTAGTTAGTTAGTTAGTTAGTTAGTTAGTTAGTTAGTTAGTTAGTTAGTTAGTTAGTTAGTTAGTTAGTTAGTTAGTTAGTTAGTTAGTTAGTTAGTTAGTTAGTTAGTTAGTTAGTTAGTTAGTTAGTTAGTTAGTTAGTTAGTTAGTTAGTTAGTTAGTTAGTTAGTTAGTTAGTTAGTTAGTTAGTTAGTTAGTTAGTTAGTTAGTTAGTTAGTTAGTTAGTTAGTTAGTTAGTTAGTTAGTTAGTTAGTTAGTTAGTTAGTTAGAAACAAAGAGGTGGACTTGCAACAAACGGTAAACTTGTTCCTAGCTCAGAGATAGAAAATATAGCTTTTCTGTTTTTTTACTATCTGCAACAGAAAGTACAGTTTAAGCAACTACAGGAAAAGCGAAATGTTTTTCTGATTGTGGACTCGATGCAACCCCATAAACTTCTTGTGAAGATGCTGTAGGAAGAGTGAGCGAAAACCTGCTCTCAACCACTTTCGCTACGTCCCATCGTTCCAGTTGTTTGAGCACTGACAGCAGAAACTGAATCGTGTCCATTGCTGATATGTCTTCTCGTTGCAGAAGACATTCCAGCATTTGAAAAGCTGGATTTGATTGGTTACTGGCTGATTCAAATTTATCCAGCTGTCTTGGGCTACAACAAAAATTCATGTTTATACTGGATGTGTCAAGTAGTACAGTGTGGCGTGTGCTTATAGAAACTGTTCAGTACATTCAGAGTGTCCAGTTTTGAGAAGGAAACTGCAAATTTGAAATTGAAACCTGAATCCAATGCGCTTAGCTACGGCTTGCCAATTGTGTTGGTGTGCATCAGCAGTCAGTAGCTCAGCCACATCCACCCAAATCGGATCCTGAATACAGTATACTTTGTACTTTAAATGGAATTCAGTATTACGGTACTACGAACGTAATGTAGGTCGGACAAATTGTTCGGCAAGCTTACCTTGCAAGCTGCAGGGAGAGATATTTCGTTAGCATTTGAACTAAAACAAGAAACCTTGGTTAGACATGCTGTATCTAAGCGGTAATACTGTAATATTGAACTATGTAAATTCACTTTAGTCAGGAAACCATTGCACAAAAGCATTACTTATTGCCGTCGACAATGTCCAAAAGTCTTTGAGCTTGAACTTGCAACACCTCATCATCCAAGAAATCACTGAGATCTAAGTATTGACTTTCGTGTTGTTCTTTCATAAATTCTGGATAAAGAGTGGCCAGATTCTGCCAGTGATACAAGACCACCGGTACCAACGGAATCCAATCTTTCTCTTCTCTGCTGTTGAATAACTCGTATTCAGCCCAGAATATTGCTTCGCATTGCTCCTACAGTCAGCCAAACACACCTACCGCAGAACAAATTCCAACTTTTTACCTTTCCAAATCTTCCAACCACCATATATATCTGATAAATGACAACATTAGCCAAGTAGAAGTTTTTAGGATTTTTGTCGATTTGAGATAGATATAATTCGGGTCCATCCAAAGCTTCAAATAACGTCTCTGTTTTAGACAGAGCAGCTAACAAACTGGTTGTATCAGTCTTTTCGTCTCCTATCAAACTACCCAAGGCTGGCATCACTGTAGCTTTGTACGGAATGAAGGCCTAAAATTACAGCACATTCAATCAAGACTCATTTCTGCTAAATGTTTTCTTAAAAGCTCTGTATTGTAGATATGTTTCAGTTCACTCACTTGAGGGTTAGTCTCTGTCATATCTTCTAGCAGTTTCAGACACTCGGTCTGCTGTTCATCTCTTCTGAGGTGCAGCACCAAAAGTATAATTTTCTCATAAATTTCAGCTTGCTTAGATAGATCGGCTAGATACTGTTGTCTTAGAGCTGCTAAAATGCCAATATACGTATGTACATACTAAAATCGGCAAGGTAGCAAAAGCTTCAAAATTACCCCAATTAAGCACTAATCCAACTTCCTCTGTTTCTGCTGGTACCTCTACTTCGTCCTCTTCGGAATCTGTATCCGCATCACATTCTTCTTCCTCTGTTCAGGGGCGGAGTCAAGGTCAGGCCGTTTCGGTAAAGCTGTCTGCTCAGTTTGAAGTAAATCCGGTCGTTTCTGGTTGATCAACTCTATTATCGATTTGCATTTGCGATACAACTTCGAGTTTGTAGATTTTTCTGATCGCTGCTGGATGTAGGGCAGGAACATAGACAACTCCTCTATACTGTCGTTCTTTTTGCAGCGCTGCAAAGTTTCCGATTACTTGTTTAGAAGAGGGCATGGCTACTGTGACCAATGCGTTTTGGACGTTTGCCCTAAAAGTTTTTGTAAACTATACCTCATAGATCAGATGCTCTAGAATGGAGTAATAAACGTCTTCGGTGAAACTGTTGAGTCGTGACTGTTCTAACCATTCAAAAAGTTCAAAGATTATTGCCGCTTCCTTTCTTGAGTCGATCGATTGGTCCAATCTACAGTCACACTTGCATAACCTTTTGGCCACACTCGGCATGTCACAAGGCATATTCTTTACCGTAGGTGCCTAGTGTCACAATATTTCTCCCAAAAAATCTCCTCCAGAATTTCCTTGTAGTACGGTTTACTTCTGTTGTGGCTTTTTAAGTGTTTGAGAACTTTAGTCAACAATTCTTGTTTCTTTGAGCTAGTTGCATGCTGTAACACAAGATTACAGTGATAGACAGAGACAGAGACAGAGAGACAGAGAGACAGAGGGACAGATACAGAGAGACAGAGAGACAGATAGACAGAGAGACAGAGATAGAGAGAGAGCACAGGGACAAGAGATATACACAGACCAAACACAGTGACAGAGAGATAGAAACAGATAGATTCAGAAACAGTGACAGAGAGATAGAAACAGATAGATTCAGAAACAGTGACAGAGAGACAGAAACAGATAGATTCAGAAACAGTGACAGAGAGATAAAAACAGATAGATTCAGAAACAGTGACAGAGAGACAGAAACAGATAGATTCAGAAACAGTGACAGAGAGATAGAAACAGATAGATTCAGATACAGAGAGATAGAAACAGATAGATTCAGAAACAGTGACAGAGAGATAGAAACAGATAGATTCAGAAACAGTGACAGAGAGATAGAAACAGATAGATTCAGAAACAGTGACAGAGAGATAGAAACAGATAGATTCAGAAACAGTGACAGAGAGATAGAAACAGATAAATTCAGAAACAGTGACAGAGAGATAGAAACAGATAGATTCAGAAACAGTGACAGAGAGATAGAAACAGATAAATTCAGAAACAGTGACAGAGAGATAGAAACAGATAGATTCAGAAACAGTGACAGAGAGATAGAAACAGATAGATTCAGAAACAGTGACAGAGAGATAGAAACAGATAGATTCAGAAACAGTGACAGAGAGATAGAAACAGATAGATTCAGAAACAGTGACAGAGAGATAGAAACAGATAAATTCAGAAACAGTGACAGAGAGATAGAAACAGATAGATTCAGAAACAGTGACAGAGAGATAGAAACAGATAGATTCAGAAACAGTGACAGAGAGAAAAAAAATAGAAACAGATAGATTCAGAAACAGTGACAGAGAGATAGAAACAGATAAATTCAGAAACAGTGACAGAGAGATAGAAACAGATAGATTCAGAAACAGTGACAGAGAGATAGAAACAGATAAATTCAGAAACAGTGACAGAGAGATAGAAACAGATAGATTCAGAAACAGTGACAGAGAGATAGAAACAGATAGATTCAGAAACAGTGACAGAGAGATAGAAACAGATAGATTCAGAAACAGTGACAGAGAGATAGAAACAGATAGATTCAGAAACAGTGACAGAGAGATAGAAACAGATAGATTCAGAAACAGTGACAGAGAGATAGATTCAGAAACAGTGACAGAGAGATAGAAACAGATAGATTCAGATACAGAGATAGAGAGACACACAGACAAGGACAAAGAAAAGGGAAGATAGAGACACATACAGATAGAGACAAAGAAAAGGAGAGACAGAGAGACGCACCTTGAAGTCAACATGTTTAAATAATTCCAGAGGCAGGCAGGCTGCGTAGAATGTTTTCTTTTTTTGCAATGCCATTGTGAACATCGCTATTACAATGGTAGAGACTTTTGAGCTCTCTGAACTCGATACTCTATAATCAAAACATGAATTGCTGTTAAAAATCGATCGAATAGTATAGTAAGTATATACACGGTGTAGTTTACTTTTCTGCCAAAAGTTTCCCAAGGCTCTAAATATGCTTTGAGCACTGACGAACTGTTGTTTACTTTGCTAGGTGGTCGCTTCATAAACAGCAACAACACTTTTTCGAGTAGATGTGTATCCTGCAAAGAAAACTTTAGTTTGCAAAATTCCTACATGTATTCAGCTAAGTTGAGTGAAGTCATTGAACCACTCATTTTCACTGAAATTTGCTTTTGAAACTGATCTTTTTGCGTTATAAATGTAAGCAATACCTTAACTAGATTCTTTCCCAGGATATTCATGGCCATCTCAATGTACTTTTGATCTTTTTGATCAGCAGGCGCTCCTTCAATTAGGGCAAAGAATATTTTCGACCAGTGATCAGATTTGAGTGCCTCCTAAAAACTCGTGGTGGTGTGGTAGTACATAGAAATTTGTTTTGAAATTTTCGATCACATTTTATACTGAAAATACCTACCTAATTATGCTTTTTGCGGTAAAATTGTTGTTACTCACCCTTCCTTTTTTGTTAGCCAGTTCCTCAATCTTTTCGTCAATGACACTTGAATTTGTTGTAGACTTTTTTATCAACTCTACAAGCTCCTTGGTAAGGCGCTCTTTTTCTTCGGGCGATGCTCTTTGTTTCTTTTCATCTTTCTCTTCTTCCTTCTCTTCTCTCTCCTCCTCTCTCTTTTGTTTGGCTGCTTCCTTCTTTTCCTCTAGAGCCTGTTTTCTTTCTTCTTTTTTACGTTCTTTTTCTTCTTCTCTTTTCTCTCTTTCTGCCGCCTTTTTTGCTTCAACTTCTTTCTTTTTCTCCTCCAGTTTTCTCTTTTTCTCTTCCTCTTTCTTTTGCCTCGCTGCTGCTTGTTTTTCTTCTCTTTCTTGCTTCGCTTTTTCCTTCTGTTCCTCTCTTTTGGCCTTGGTCGCCGCTTGTTTCTCCTTGCTAGTAGGCATTTTGAGATGGGCAGACTATTTAGATGGTAACTATGGACGTGCCTTATTATCACCATGGTTTGCAATAAACATCTGTTAATCGTCTACCAAAATCGATGAAGCTCTTATTATTATTGTATGTACCATTGATTGACAGTAACTATAAACAAAAAATGTGCAAAATGACATCGATTAACTGGGTTGTTTGTTGTACCGTTTAACGGTATAGACATACATATAAAAAAGAAGAGTGCTTTGCCATTATTGGTGCAAAGTTCATTCCACATAAATAAGCAAAGTTGTCATTGTTGTCATTGGATATGTATGGTCATTGTGATAACTATGTATATGATGCAGTTTTAGCGCTGTTTGCATGTTGTTTACCTGCAAAATCAATGCTTGACTGTGTTTCCAATCGGAGTTTAGTTATCGGAGCCATGTTGGTTTGATTAAGTTGAAAGCAGCGAACAAAGACACATTTATTCAGTCCAGATACCACATAAGACTTTGCTCAAACTTTTATTAGTGTCTCGTATTAGAAAGTTGTGGCTGCTCTTGAGTTACTGTTCGTTTTCGATCAAAAAAGGTGTGTATTTTGTTTCAATTTTGCAGTCTAAGATGCTCAGATGAAATTCCTACATTTATGATTTCCTTTAGAATCAACAGGTCTCATCAACATGTTTTTCTTCTTCAACAATGTAAGCTGGCTCTCCAAGTAGATACACTGGTAAATGAAACAATATTTGAAATCAATGATTCAATATTTGAAAGTAGCCATGTTCTAGAGAAAACGTAAAAGTCTCAGAGGCAAGCAAAAAAGTTTAACCGAAAAAACTTGAGAGGCTGGAATTTCATAAAAGCAGATACTTATCTCTCACTGTATGTGTACAGCTTCTGCCTGCACAACGATTCTTCGTTCTTTCCAACCTTGATCAGATGAAGATTGTCATGCAATCAGCAGGCAGCTTCAACAAGACTGCACAAAGCCTGTTAATTCTTTTGCTGCATTCTAATGGCAACCAGGTCTTTCGCGCAGTCAGTTACACTTCAACTGAATATCAAAGCAAACAGTAAGAAATCTATACTATTCTCAGAAAACCAGGATGGATCTGTCACAGACTATTCTGTCTATATTTCTCTGCACATTCTCTCTGTTATTTGCCAATGATGCTACAGGAAGTTTGTTTCTGCACTTCTTTTTCAATACTCACTATTTTGTATATTGCAGTGTTGGTCCATGATTTACACAACAATCGCTATTGCCTGAGTGATCGAGTGCATCCAAAACTGCGGTGGAAGCTAGTGGGAGGCACTGCAGCTGTTCGAAACGAATTTCCATGGCAGGTGTATTTGCAATTTGTGTTGAGTAAAGTGAGAGGCGGATGTGAGTAGCGTTTTCTTTTGCAATCAAAACACCTCTGAAACATTTTTCTTCAGATATTATTTATGACTGTGGAGGCGCATTGATAAGCAACCGGTGGATTTTAACAGCCGCACACTGCGTGTAAACTCTGTCACCTTGCATATTGTAACTAAACAAGAGTATAAAAGTATTAGGTGTGGTTTTAGCGAGAAGAAGAACTTTTGGTTGAATCTCAAGTATTCAGCCGCTTACTTGGGCATTCGGAATCGTGTGAAAGAGAGGACTTATTGGAATAAATTGGCTCTCCAGTCAGCACATAAATATCATGGTCTGAAGTATATCGCTTGGTTAGGTGCACACATAAATGATCTAGCGTTAATTAAGGTGATAATTTTAAAATATTTTCAAGCATTTATCAACCAGAAACGTACTCTACACAGTGGCTGAATGTTAATAACCAATTCAGTCAAACCTCGTAAATGGAACATCGGGCCGTCCGATCATTTATGTTCCATTTGGTGAGTTGTTCCATTTAACGAGGTTCAGGTGAAAAAAGCGGAAAAACCAAATCGACTATGTCCTAAACGTGAGCAGCTCCTGTAAGGCACAAGAATACAATTGCAGACTGCTAGTACATGTACCTGTGAATTCAGCAGAACAATACTGTCAAGCTTAAGAGCAAGTGTCGAATAGTGAGTACGTACAAGACACATAGGCAATTATCTAGAGAAATGAGCATGAAAACAGTTCTCAAACTCCTAATTTTGCTTTCAAAAAATTAAAAAGTCGTAAAGCAGGTGCAATATTTCGGGAAAAATGCAGATGCATGTTTCATTTATGAGGGAAATTGCTGTGAAAAACGCTTTACTGTACACGGAACATGTGTTCATTGTTCAGATGCATGTTCCATTTACGAGGTTTTGCGTTAAAGTACAGTATAGGAAAACGGCTAATCCAAGCATTTCTGTTCAATTTAGCGAGTTGTTCCGTTTATCAAGGGTTCCATTTACGAGGTTGGACTGTAGTTGCATCCAGACTTGGTTTGACCCTTCAGTTTCACCAATTACCTGGGTGTGCTCATCAAAATTTACGATCCTGTTTTTCTATAGCTAAAAAGTGCTGTTTTACTGGCGATTTTTGCAATTTTGTGTCTGTAATTCTAAAGAATTGTGCAAATTTTCTGAAAAAACTTGCCAGAAAAATCGGAGACCTAAGTCATGTGGGGGCACGGCAGATCCCCCGGACCCCATGTTACGGTACATGTATGTTATGTCTAGGTATCTTCGGAATTTACACCCCCTTTAAAATGTTGGTTGCTCCACTGAACTGAACACAGAAAACATTTCAGCTGAAGCGTAAGGTCAGATTCTCTGCGTCAATTAAACCAATAGCCCTGGCCAAGCACGACTTGCCACTGACAAGAGCAGGCAAGACAGTAGTAGTGACTGGCTGGGGACGTACTGCGCGCAATGGACACCTCAGTGATGTGCTACTGAAAGCAACGCTGAAAACTGTGAGCAATGTACAGTGTGCAAGACGGTATCGATTATCATCACGACAAGCCTCGAGACTGCTGTGTGCCGACTCATCCACGTTTTATACTACCAAGACAAGCTGTCATGTAAATGTCAAAGTTTCTGTTGTGGCAGTCTTTACAACTTTGTGCATAATTCTGAATATACAGTCAAGCACTTAACACCATACAGGGTGTGCCAAAAAAAACAACCCAGCAGATTTTTCGCTGTAGCAACCGCAAATCTCAACCGATTTGAATGAATCCTTTTTTAAATGAAAGATAAATAAATCCTTAAAAGACTGCTGAAGTTTTCATTAATTTACTCGGCTTAGTTCCTGAGATATTGGCTCTCAAAATCAAAACAGTGATTAAGGCAGTGAACAAGAGGGATTTTTTATTATTCTGCACCTCATAATAAAACGGATTCCTGCTACTGCTAAGGGCTCTTGGAGGCTTTACATGTGACACAGAAACTAGCTTTACTTCAACACTAAAGTATCATCATTAGCCCCAGCAGTAGGAATCTGCTTTATTATGAAATGCAACGGAATCGCTCTTGTTCTTTGCCAAAATCTGTTTCGACTTTGAGGGCTAAGATCTCAAGAACTAAGCAGTGAATCTTAATAAAAATTGCATCAATCTTTGAAGAATTTGTCAATCTTTCTATCACAAAGAGGATTCATTCAAATCTGTTGAGATTCATAGTTGCAAAACTAAAAAATCTGCAGGGTTGTTCTTTATCACTCTTGTTCATTGCCAAAATCTCTGTTTTGACTTTGAGGACAAATATCTCAGGAACTAAGCAGGCTATCATAATAAACGTTTCATCAATCTTTCAATAATTTATTTGTCTTTCACTTAAAAAAGGATTTATTCAATTCGGTTGAGATTTGCGGTTGTTACAGCAAAAACTCTGCTGGGTTGTTTTTTTGGCACACCCTGTCTATAAGGCATCGGTTCGGTTACCATATAAGGTAGCGGTACCATACCATATATGGTACCGGTAACTAGTAGTGATTCAACCGGGAGTGGAATACCGGGATTACCGGGAAGTACCGGGAATAACGGGAAATCGATCAAAACGCTTAAATGAAACATAAATGTTTTCAACATAGGTTTAGCAATTGATACCATTTCTAGTCGGTTTTCTCAAGGATTTTCTCTCATAACGGGCTAAACTACAGGACACTGTGAGATCAGATTTATGTTGAATTAATTAGTGAGTTGGTTTGGCAGGCACCAGGCAGCTCGATGTCAATTGGACCAAAAGAGTTGTGTAAGAATAGCCAATCAATGAGTGGCTTTGCTCAATTGAAGGCCTTTATAACGTTGGAAGCTTAGAACATAATTATTAACTTTATTTAGAACGTACATAGTAGTGTTGAACAGGAAAACCAAACTGCAAATAGCAGGTGTACGGCTCCTTTGACTAGACATACACATACCTACGATTCGATAAGCTCAGAACGGAAATAATAGAAATACTTACACATTTCTGATGTCCTGCAATGCAACGCAACAAACTCACAAAACGACTCTGATTTAAGAAAAAGAACATAACGTTTACGGCCTAAACCAATCTAAAAATACTTGGAACCAGAAGAAAAGCTGCAAAACATGGCTGTTCGCTCAAATTGAGCAACTAGCTGTCATTTGAAAACTTATTCAAAGTTTTGCGTACCGCTAGTACTGGCAAATGAAAGTTGGGTATTCAGTAGGTGTTACTGAAATACATAGTACCTGCAAAAAACTGTCACTACTGCTATAAAATATATTCCCGGTCTTTTCCGGTATTAGACAATGTGTGAACCGGGATTGGAAACCGGGAGTGAAAATATCGGGAATTCCCGGTTCTTCGGGAAATATATGCCATTTAGGGCGTTAAGTGCTTGACTGTACATTCAGGATTAAACATAGGCTCTCAGTCTTTCTCTGGCTTAAGTTATAAGCAAGTAGGCTTCGGTCTTCGGCAACAGGATGGGATTGGTTCGGGGTAGCGCCTTTACACTAAATCAAAACATTTATAGGGAGATTCAGGTGGCCCAATGGCAGCCAAAAATGGAAGCAAGTGGTTTCAGTACGGGATTATTTCATTTGGAAATGAATGCCGAGGACTGGCACCTGGTACGCCTGAAGCGTAGTGTATTGCTTTTAAAAATGTCGTATTTTCAGATGTTTTCACCAGAATCAGCATCCACTGTGACTGGATTGAAGGAACGTCAGGGGTGAAGTGTGTGTGATTTAATTTTTCAAATAAACTTTTTTTCACAGTCAGGTTTTATGCCATTGAACAAACCTCCTTATGATAAACACTTGCCGCGCCGAGGGGACAAACATGTGGAGTCATCACGCTACGCTCTAGCAGCCAAACACCGGCATAACATTTAAACCTATTTTACTGAATGGAAGGATGAACTAAACATAGGTCAATCAACAAATCTGTGCTCTGAAAAACTCCGAAATGGGCAGTTTTCATAGTTTTTCATACGTTTGTGGGGTCATGCCGTCGCGTCGTTGGCTCAGTGGGTGGCTCGCTGCCTATGAATCACGGCGGCTCTTCATCCCTAGCGGGAAGTGTAGTGTGTTCGATACCAGTCTGACTGAAATTAGACTTAGCAAAGCCCACCCAGGCCACCGAAAGCTGGTGACAGCCAGTACGTACTGTAGGTAAATGAAAACGGACTGGATCTGCAATTGCACCAAAGCCGCTCCACAAGCCTGCCGCGTTGGAGAAGAAGATCAGTGACGTCAAAAGAAGCTGTCTGAGAAACCAACTATGCCGGAGCCCTCTGGCATAAGGGGGCACCAGCGGCCGTCGGGTCGGGGGGAGCTATCAGAATCATGACGTCAATAGGCCGCGGGCGCTCTCTTAGTAACCGGCACTCAGCAGCATGGCTAGGAGTGGTTGGCAGTGTAAGAATGGCAACACGTCCGGCATGACGATTACTGACTTGGGGCTGCGAAATCGACCACTGGGTCTGATCGTATGGCTGTACTTGTAGGCCCCCCGCTACATCGATGGATCATGCCGACCAAATACAGTCTGGACATAAAGACATACTGTACAGCATCGGTTCGGTACATACGTACGTATGGTAGATAAATATGAAAGACGAATGCATTGTTATTATTGGTGCAAAGTTTATTTCCACATAAATAAGCGAAGTATTTCTTTGTTGTCATTGGATATGGTCATTGTGATAGGATCACAAAGAACTATACGATGCAGTTTCAGCGCTGTCTGAGTGTTGTTTAACTGCAAAGTCAATGTTTGACTGTGTTCCGATCAGAGTTTAGTTATCGGAGCCACGTTGGTTTGAATAAGTTGAAAGCTGCAAACAAAGACGCATTTATCAGTCCTGATACCACATAGGACTTAGCGCCAAGTTTTATTGGTGTCTCGTCTGAGAAAGTTCCCGGCTGCTCGTGAGTTGCTGTCCGTTTTCGATCAGAGAAAGGTGTGTATTTTGTTTTAGTTTTACAGCCGAAAATGCTTACATGAAATTGCTATAGTTGCTGTGGTTGAGCTTAGAATCGACATGTCTCACCACGAACATCACCATGACGAACATCATCATCACGAGCACGAACATGAACATGAGCATGGTCACCATCACCACGAACATGAACACGAACACGAACACGGACACGGACACGGACACGGACACGGACATCATGAAGAAGGGCATCATGGAGAGTTACATCATGAACATGAGCACCTTCACCATGACGAACACCACCACGGCGGACACCATGAGGAGCACCATCACGATCACCATCACCACGAACACGAGCACGAGCATCATCATCACTGACGCGATACACACTTGTTCATAGTGTTTTCTAGTTTAGCTGTTTTTGGGTTTATTGCTATTGACAGTACATTGCCTATTGATGTAATCATTTGTTCCAAGTAAATCACTAAGGTACAAACTAATGGCTAAAGGAACATAGAGCTTACTGACAGTGACAACAAAAAATAGTTACCTTAACATAATCGTTATGGGTTGGAGAAAGCTGTACACTACACCAAACCAAATACGCTTTGCCACAGATTTATAAACATAGGTCAGACTTGCCGAGTTCGCTGAGTATTTACTCGAATGAAAGTTCAACTGAGAAAGGTAAAACTTTCAGCAAGTTTTCTTTTGCAATCGCATCGCAAAACCATTAAAAATCCAGCCTGCCATTACTGATTGCAGTCTGTTTAGACTGCGTACTCGCAAAAAAGTACAAATGCTCCGATTCGATCCGATGTGTGGGGGAGTGGACCTTACGGCCCTACGCTCAGACCTATGCGGTCCATTGCCCGACCCGCGTGCCCCGTGGTTCGTCATCTCGGACGTTTCCCTTCTATCACTGCCAGCCACTCTAGCCATGCTGTTGAGCGCCAGATACTAAGAGAGTGCCTTGCGCGTTGACGTCATGGTGTTGTCAGCTACCAACGGCCGGCCCTACGGACTAAACCGGTATAGGCCTTATTGCTGGTTTCTCAGACAGCTCCTGACGTCGTTGATCTTCTCCTCCAACGTGGCATGCTTTTGGAGCGGCTTCGGTGCAATGGCAGCTCGAGTTGGTTCCCATTTTACCTAGTAGCTGTCACCAGCTTTCGGTGGCCTGGGTGGAGCTATGTGCCGACAACCAACTCTTTGCGGCAAGAAACTTGCCGCGCCGAGAGGATGAGCGCATGACGTCGCGCACAGTGGCCATGCGGCCTAAACCACTACACCAACTGTGCCGGCTAAAGTACAAATGCTCATCAAGAGTTATATTTCAGGGGTCACCGTATCAACTTTAGTTACAGTATCTCAGTATTAGCATGATTCAATGCACCAGCTGCAGTAAGAACTTGATGAACGCCCACGGGTGCGTAGGCCGCAGCGATAAGGTTTGAAATAAATATGTGAGCTGCAAACACTGCCCAACTTAATCGTACTGATATCGAACCTGACCACTTTAAGCCAACGTTCGCTGCTGTTTTGATAAAGTGCTGCGTTCACTCTACAACACCAAATCAAGTCGAAACGAAGGTACACCACCTTCAATCGATTCTAGAAATTGATGAAAACAAACAAGTATGTAGTACTATTTGTGTACTGTTTCAGGCCAATTCTGCCGATCAAAATGGCACAACAGTGTGAGCCCCCACTAACCCCTCCTCCTCCATGCGAACCGGATCACGAGCGTTGTCCCTGCGAGCACCATCATGAGCACGAGCACTGCCCTTGTAAGCATCATCATCATGAGCATGAGCACTGTCCTTGCGAGCACCATCACGAGCACGAGCATTGCCCCTGCAGCAAACACCACCATGAGCATGAGCATTGTCCTTGCAAGCGTCATCATCATCAGCATGAGCATTGTCGTTGTCACCATCACCATGAGTACGAGCATGGGTCATGCGAGCACCATCATGAGCATGAGGGGCCTTGTGAGCCCCACCATCGGCGTCACCACAGTCCCCATCACCGTCGGCACAGCCCTCACCATCACCGCAGCCCACATGGTCATCACAGTCCCCATCACCATTCCCATAGTCCGCATCATCATCACAGTCCCGGTCATCATTCACATAGTCCTCACCATTCCCATAGCCCTCACCGACGACACAGCCCTCATCATCACCATGGTCGACACTGTGATTAGAACTTTTTAAGGAACGAAGATTGTCTAATTAGAGTTCAGATTACTTCACTGCTCTGTTATAGAAATTTGTCTTTATTGCTGCAGGTTTGGTTGATTGGTAGCCTATGTGATTTTACGCACACGATAATGGCAGTTTGTAGGTTCACGTGGTTCGAGAAAGTGTACTTGGTGGGTAGAATGTAATGGGACGATTGTCTTTGGCCATTATTTTGCTCGAGTAAAATTCTATGGGTTTATTATTCGGTGCTTCTTAAGCGCTCGAAAAATTATTGTGCTTAGGTGTCCGTCAATATTCGCTTAGATGCCGTCATGAGTTACAGTACCATTCATGCAGCTGCTTTACTTCAATCGTCAATAGGTGGGCCGTCGCCAGGGAGTGGTGCAGTTTACTGCCCGGCTGAATCAATACATTTCTCGCGCTGTGACTAACATCAGATGACATCATTGTGTGCTAGCCACTATTCAAAACAGGACTCGTTTCTCAAAAACCTGACTCCTGTCTTGTTCCACGTGTTATATAAAGTTCATTCCAAATATATTTTGTTAAATAATACGTCCTACCTGAAACTATTCGGTACTGCTGTTTTCACTGCCAACGACGACCTTCAATCAATATGGAAGTGCCTCCTTCGGAATTTGGTGACCTGGCAGACGAAACTCAGCGTTCGGGTGGTCAGTTTGGAGGCGGAGGAGGAGGAGGAAGCGGTGGCGGTGGTGTGGTGTTGGATCCCGGACTTGGTGAGGCATTAGTTGACGGAGCATTTTACGCTGGCAAGCAAGTTCACGCTCTCGTAACAGATCAGCCGTTACCAACTGAACCAGATGGTTGTTGTGATTTTGACCAGTGCTGTGACTGTAATCCTGACTGTGGGGACGTTTGCCCTAATCCCGATACTTGTTGTGACTGCAAGTGTGATGGGTGCAGTGGGGCCGACTGCTCCGGGTGTGATCTCAATTGTGATTGCGGTAGTTGTACTATCATGTGATTCTATTAGTTTGTTAGTAGACAAACTGATTCTTCTGTTTATTGAAAAAAAACACTTATGAATTATTGTTTTTTGGCATTCTTTGAGTATTGAAAATATCTTCTGCACATACAGTACATACTGTATGTTGCTGCGGTGTGATACGCAATCTTTGTGATTATGGATTTTTACTAATACAGTAACATTACCGTCTGAGCGAGACATTCTTCGTAACACTACTTTAACTTTACATATTGTGTACTACAAAAACACAAAATACATTAAGGGAGCGTGCAAAAATTACGTAATGGTATTTTGCCCATTTTTGGACCCCCTCCCCCTGATAATCGCCTCGCCTGTAATAATTTCCTGACCCCCTCCCCTAATTACGTAATAATTTGGCCACCCCCGAAATTTCAATTTTTTAAGAGTTAGACCCGAAATTTTTGCGTTCAATTCTATGTAAAATGACGGGCAGTTTTTCGGTTCCGGCCCGGCCCAGAGGGCTCTGAAAGTGCTGTCCGGCTTCGCACGGCCAGGCTCTAACCGGCCCATCGGTTTTTGCTCTGTCTTACTAAAATTTTGAAAATTTGGTATGAACTTTCAAATTAAAGGCTAAACTTAAGCTAAACTTTGAAAATTGGCATTTTGAAACAGAAAAACAACGTGTATTTCTATTTTCTGCTCAACTTTTTTTTAATTATAAAAATTTCTGCTTCTTGTGAGCCCGACCCGGCCCCTGCGCTTCTTGATTCTTGTTCACAGAATAAATCTAGCAGTTATAAATCTAAGTCCAGTTAACGTTTCATTTGAAGCTCATACGAGGTACTGATTATTTCAGATCAGTACTGATCAGATGGATATCAGATTCGTAATCAGCATGAAAAATTGGAAATCTTCTTGGAAAGGCTCTATGTTTGTACAGCTTTGCGTTGCATACTAGTTCTCAATTCTAGTTACACCTATAGAATAGAATGCAACCGCAACCAGCGAAAGAAAACCTGCTTGCCCTTACCCCCTCAAAAAGACGGTACTCCATGTGGAGCCAAAGCGCGATTTAACGACTTTGTGAAATTCTCACCTCAAAAAATCAATGACAATTTGAAACCAGAGTCGCAGGCGTGCGAAACAAAATGGCGTCAAAGTCGCGTTTTGAGAATTTCAGACGACTTTGAAATTGGATGATTTTGAAAAGGCTGCGACTTAGGCCCGAAAGTTCTGGGATTCGCTGTTCTCCGCAGCGCGCCAAATTCGCGCTACAGTAAACGCCGGTTCTGCTGCTTACCTCGCGCGCGAAGGACCTACCTCCTTCTTCGGCACTGTGCCAGATTCTTTTGTTCTTCACCGCACGACTTTAAGAAAAACGCGACATTGAGATTTTGCGATTTCAAAATCGCACCAAATCGAAACAAGTGAGTTTCGCACAGCCAAAAATTTTTGCGACTTTCACTCGATTCGCCTATGAGTCATGGCAAATTTCAGGCGATACAGATGTTCGTGCGAATTTAGTGGTCGTAGAGAAGGAGTTATGCCCTAGTTAGTAAGTAAGCTGACATTCTCAGAAGTGAATTTTAAAAACTGAGTTTTGTCTGTTTTTTATTTGTGTGTAATTTTTCTTTGCCTTGGTTTGGAGTTTGGTAAATTTCATTTTTGTCTAGAAAGGTAGAAAATTTATGCCGGACCATCCAAAATCCTTAGCTGGCATGCCCGGCCCGGCCATGATAGTGCCCAACCCCTTCCCTGGAGTTTCGGCTCAGACCTATGTACCCCGGCCGGCGCAGGATCCCTACCCTCCTCCCCTTTCGGCGGATGGCTACATGTACAGTATGGCTTTCTTCAATGCGCATCATAGTATACCTAATTCAAAATTGATAAATTGCACCAGATTCATTTTTGTAAACCAATAAACCAAATAATTTGTGTTTGTTGCGTTTATTTTGCCCAGCGCGATGCTTCTGTTGTTGTTTGCGTTGTTGCGTTTGAGTGATGAGGCGGACTGTTGGACTAGTTGTGAGACTGGCAAAGGTTCAGACCGGTGTTTCCCTCCCGACAGAAGCCTCCAAGCTTACTACTGCTTCACGCAGTTCAGCCAACTATCGGTTCTGGAGAAGAAAGGCTGCGATGTCGACCAACTGTGTTCAAAGTCGGGCTCAGGCTGTGTTCGACACCCATATTTCCACACAAAGACCATCTGCTGCTGCCAAGGTCACAACTGCAATTGGTACACGGAGCCTCTTCCAAAGACTTGTATCAACAACTCCATACCAACTACGACAAGAAAAGGGAATGTGTACTGCCACGAGTCGACGTCATGGTGTTACAATTACTTCAAGCCACCCTACGACTTTGAAGAAACCCAGTTCGCTCCGGAAGTTGCCGAGTCTGGCTGCGTAAAGGATTCAGACCGCCGTTGCCAACACGCCATCAATGAAGTTTGTTATTCTACTGTAGACAAAGCAGTGACCTGCTGCTGCAACACTCTAAAGTGCAACTCGCATTGGCTGCGACCGGTGGCAACTTGCTACAGACTAAATGGAGTGATTGAACTCTGTTCGGGGAGGGAGAGAAGAGGATGTGTGTATCTTTACGACAAGAGCAACACGCTGATTGGGACTGGGTGCCACGGCGAAACGCCCTGCTTTGGCGGCAGAAGGTGGGAGCCTCTAGGAGCCACGATTTCCCAACCAAAGACCTGCACGGCCGATTATGTCTTTGACAAGCGAGTGGTTGTTGCGTGCTGTTGTGGCATGCCCAACTGTAATGCCGACTACAAAACCTACAAACCTAAGCTGGAGAAGTGTTATTCGAGCAATTTTCGCTACTCAGTCAAGTGTAAAGAAGGCCAAAACTACCACTGTTATAGTTTGTTTGATAAATTTGGCGGGCTGGTAGAGCAGGGCTGCGACGAGAGGAAGAGGTGTGCAAATTTTGCTGGGGAGAGATGTAATGGTTTGGTTTGCTGTTGCAACTACGGGCCAAACTGCAATTGGTTTGGACTGAGACCATCTAATGAACTGATATCTCCATATCCGACTAACTCTACAACTACTACTACAACGACAACACCAACCACCACCACTACTACTACTACAACTATATCTACTACAACAACTACTACTACTACTGCGTCACCAACAACAACCACCACAATCACAACACCAACTACAACTACCACCTCCACTACAACCACACCAACTACCACCACATCAACCACAACCTCAACAACTACAACTACAATCAGTACCACTACAACCCCAACTACTTCCGCGATCTCTGCAACTACCACCACACCAACCACAACCACTACAGCTGCAACTGTCCGAAGTCTGTATGTAAAGATTATACGGTATACAGTTCCTTACAGATCCGCTGACTGCACACGTAAATTGTCATTAGAAGCGATCTTTTTAGCGAGTGTATTGTACATACGTAATTGATTTGTATTGCTAAATACAGTTGTTCAGTCCAACATAAAGCAGATTAATTGCGCTGCTGCATCCAATTAACGCGAATGATTTGACTGTAGTACAGTACTTGTATGGTCATAAGCCTGAATTTGTTAGTGTTTACGGGAAAGTTGGCAGCAGAGCAAGCTGTGCCGTTTTTTAGCGGTCGCGGCTTCTGGCGCTTTGCTAGACGTAGTCATGATTCACGCTTCTTCTGTAAGCAGAGCTGTTGTCTACAAAAGTTGTATTCGCTAAAACCCACCGCACCTGTGTTCGCCCGACTGAGCGCGAGAAGAGCAACCCGATATGCCTCCCCATCTGCCCTTCTTCGGTGAGAACAATGTACCGGAGCAGTTGGTCACTAAAGATCTTGCGCGTCCGACTGTGCTTCAACAACTGAAACCACTATCGGTAAATTTGATCACCTTTCCTTCTCCGAAACAGATTTGTGTTAGTCTGGATGTTCTGAGACGCTTTTTACAGTGATGGCCAAAATGATCGCCTGCTCTTTTTGCGCTTTCCGAATAACTTTAACTCTCTGTCGTTCCGTTAATTTTGCACAAAGATTAATGTGGGCACGATTTATTCCTTGCTTCTTCTAGTTTGTTTTGGCCAAATCCTAGCTTCTGAAGGCTTTTTGTAGGCCTGAATTTTGCCCTCCCTTCTGAATTGAAGAAACCAAAAGAGACGTCAAATTTAACCGGCTAATAATGGGCATAATATTTAAGCCTTTTTGCATAGTGTCAAATACGTAGAAACCGACCAAACAGCAAACCTACCGCGAGATGGGGAACATAAGTATAGTTTGAACACAATATGTTTGTTTTTGGGAAAATGTAGGGTGTTTATGCGGTATGTTTGCATGTCAGATAATGTTGAGGTCACTACGTACTGCGGATAGTATGAGCAAAAACTGTCCAACCCCTTTTTCGAACTTTACTCAAACGATTTGTTTGTTCTCGGTCATTTCTCTATCGATTTGGATCAAATTTTCAGGATTAACTAAACAAGATACCTTAGTAGATAGATACTTTGCAAGTTTGGTGCTAAAATTCTGACTTGCTCTGGTTTATGAGCCGAGAACTAAAGAATCAGCAATTCGGAAATTCCAATTTTTTCGTTAATTCAAGGAATGCCGGTCTGAAACTTGCAGGAATGATTGATTACCATTAATAGGCATAACATACTGACTGTGCACCCCTAGCTCAAAGCGTGCTAAAATTGGAGGGTTTCAAAAACATGACAAAATGTGGCTTTTCTTCGTAAAAATCGGTGAAATGAATAATCTGCAAAGTATCTACAGTATGTACCTACCCAGATATCTCGTAAGATAAATCCTAAAAATTTGAGCCAAACCGATAAAGAAATCCCTAGGTCGACCTTTTTGGCCCATACTGTATTATACGAATCACCGTTCAAACAGTTTGTCTTGCTCTAGCAATCAGTCATACAAGCTGTGGGCCCTGTCGAAAAGAAGTTAGACGAAGTTGTGGAGACGAAAACTCTCGACATCACCGTAAAACTGGACGCTGCCACTATTTCGCTGCAAAACAAAGCAACCGTAGAGATTCTAGGGGGCAAGACAGTGATGCATCACTTTTTCTTAAGTTTGCTCTCACACGAACCAGAACTGTGTGACCAAATTGTGTGCTTGAAACTGCCGCAACTGTCAGACAAAACCGCTAAGATTCTGCTTTGCTCGTTACCGCGCTTAAAGCAGTTGTCGGTCTCAGTCCTTCTGTGCGAGGAAGACCCGTCGTCGCTGCTTTTGGAGGCTTTGAACCATTTGCAGTATTCGGAGCGGATTGTGTGTTTGCGAGTGGACGAAATTCAGAGCCAAACCAAAACCACAATGGATGACTGGTTGAAATGGTTAGCGCAATGCCACTGTGCCGTTGGAATGGTCCCCTGTCAGGAAAAGCATGTCCGTAGTAATGCTATATGCAAGGGAGCGGGAACTATCTGGCTTGTGCTTGCTAAATAGCGCTCTCTTGCCTGCGTAAACTGTGCCATCCTCAAACCTACGTACATACATACAGTGCGTACAATCCAATGTGTACAAAAATGGTAGTACTACTTTTTTGAACTCTGCTATATAGACCTCTGTATTTGCGTGACGATTTATTGGGGCACACTAAACAACCATACTTTTTTCGTAAGCTTCATGTTCTAAAGAGCTAAAAACTGAAGCTTAGTGCGCGCCAAGTTTGTTCATAATTGTACTTGATTGGTTGACGAGACTTCGGCAATAAACAAAACTAACTCATCTTTGCATTCCCGTGTCCCTTGCCTTTCTAAGGCTTGGAAGGCTATTCTTTTGCATACGTATTCGTGATGCAATCGAATGATAATACAGTACTGCTATTGTGCAGCATATTATACGCACTAAATAATGGGTATGATTGTTCGTAGCGCAGCTGCAAGCAACCTTTACGTACTGAAAGATTGTATAAAAGATCGAGCATGCGCAACATCGTGTCTGGGCTGGCATTTTAGAAACTGGAGTGAAAAGAATGTGACCACACGCATAAACTAACGTGACCAACCAAAAACGAGATGAAACTGCCAAGTGAAACACCTCGTAAAAGCCGTAGGTTATTAGGATAGGAAGCGATTTAGCAGTGCACTGTGCATACATACAAACAGTACATTGTTGTATAGTTACTGGAGCAATGTATGTAGTACATAATTTGATTACGAAGGCAGGCATTAGCAGAGAGCAAAAGCAATTTTCTCATCTCGCAGTTAGCAAAAACCTACGTAAGATGCACTGAGAAAGTACCTGCAACCAGTTTCTCAGTTAAGCCTATCGGCGGTATTGAATTCTACTGCCTCTCTATAGCTATGAAATCCCGGACTTCAGCAGTTTGCCTTCTCGCCTGTTTAGCCTTCTGTGTCAGCAGCCAGACATTAAAGCCCAAAGGAGGTAAGTACAAAAAGAATAACTGCTAAGTACAGTGGTTTCTCGATGTTTAAAGGTATCACCAAATGCCGTTAAGTGCCCGTGCTTTTAGGTAGGGACCTGTACGAGCCACCAACTGAGTGTTTATATCTACAGAACAATATATTGTTCGCCATAAAAAAGACCGCCTCTGGCCTTTTTTCGATTTTTCCGAATAAGTTCAAATGGTCGCCATTCCGTCAATTTTGAACCGAATCAGAAGATTTTTGTCACAATTATTATAATTTGTTAAAAGTCTGTTTTGGCCGAGTCCTATCCTACTAGCCTTCTGTGGCCCTGAGTTATGCTCTTCTGAATGAACTGACCGGAATTTTCAGAAGTCAAATTTGAACATACATACGTACATATCTGAAGAATCGTTCATCAGATCTTTCCCAAATTTTGCAGGCTAACCAATCTATACACTGATTTATAACCCTGAAGCAGTCAGCTTTCTAGCACAACCGGTTAAGATCTAGCGGATTTTTACTTTCATTCAGTCAGGGTGAAAAATTAGCATTGTTCAAAATGAGGGTGTTATCCTCTGCACAAAAAAGCAGTCGATCAATCACCTCAACTAAGGCAACACAATGAAGACCTAAATTCGGCCATACGGCCGTGCAGTAGGTTCAGAGGGCACCCCGCACCACACTCATTTTTGAAAATGCCAATTTTTCACCTTGACTGAAAGAAAAAATCCTCCAGATTTTAACCAGATGTGCTAGAAAGCTGACCTCTTCAGGGTTTTATGTTCAAGTATCGATTGGTTAACCTGCAGGCAAAGATCCGATTAAGGGTTCTTCGTGACATATTTATTTTCAATATTGACGTCTCAAAATTCGTGTCAGTTCTTTTCGGATCATAACTCATAGCTACAGATGGCTAGCAGGCTAGGCCAAAGCAAACGTTTAACGAAAAATAATAAAAAGCCAAAAATTTGCTGATTCCGTTGAAAATTGACGGAATGACTGCTATTTGAACTTAATCGGAAAAATCGAAAGAAGGCCAGGCGGTCGTTTTTATGGCCAATACTGTACAATTTTAGATGCAACGCCAGGGCAAATAGCAAGAGCCGAAGAGTTATGCAAGCAAGTGAAAAATAAAGACAGTTTCAAAGGAACGGTCAGAGATTGCGTCTGCTGTTTCTTTAATTTCTACGCTCAGGAGGACACGAAGAATGTGTATAACCGACGGTCAATACAAGAGCGCCGCGCCAGGCTTGCCTTGCCAACGCGGGGCCGCCGAGGCTAGCGGGCGCCGCGCTCGCGCATTTTGTTCTTTCACTAAACCTCCACTTTTCAGCGCCAAAGAAGCTTATAAGGACTGTGGGGAAGTGGCCGAAAATAAGTGCGGCGCCGAGTACAAAGAACTCTTCTACGAACTGACGGAAGAAAACACGAAAATACTAGACGCCATTCTAGAAACAACTGCGGCGCCCAATTCTTGACTTTGTGCGGGAATGAAATAAAACCAGTTATGGCAGTGTGCACAGAAACAACACTTACAGTAAACCAGAAGCATATCTAGAATTTTATTTGGCTTTCATCTCCAACTATAGCAACATTCTGCAGGTTTCAGCGGCGTAGAGTAGAGTATAGAAATGAACCAAAACATAGCTTTTCTACTGTTATTGGTGAGTTATGTTTCATTTGTACGTCTTTGCTCTGTACCAAAACAGCTTCCGATGCTAGTTATTTATCCATGCGTGTCTGTTGCTATATTAATGACTTGGTCAGGTGAGGTCTACACTTATGCAGCTAGTTACCGTTTAGTTTTAGACGCTTGCAACCATCTTTCCAGCTCGGCAAACAACCGAAAGAAACTGCGATTACATAAAAGACTTCTGCGAGAAACATTGCGCCGTTTTCAAGCCCTGTTGCGTCGACACGCTATATAATGACAAGGACAAGGAGGAAAACGAAATCTGTTGTATGAACTGTTTGGATGACTGCGAATACTCGCATGAGCGCTGTAGAGCCGGAGCATAAGTCGGATTCGATTCTTTCTTCTAACTAATGCATCTACACGTCATGCAGAAAAAGATTTTTTGTTGTTGCTTGTTGCTATATAAAGACATTTATGAGCAGACATTAGATAACATCCATAGATAAATGAAGCAGTCAGTAACCAGCTATCACTTTTGCCCTGGGCATGTTTACCCGATTCCGTACGATACTATCCACTACCACTGAAGGTGTCACTATTGACGCAAGAATCCTAAACAGTGAGAAATATATACTAATTCTCTTTCATGTTCCCAAGATTAAACAGTCGATCGGTCGGTGACAGACAGACAGACAGACAGACAGACAGACAGACAGACAAGTGGGCAGTGAGTACCCGAGGAGAAGTGGCAGCGATAGAGGCTCTGTTGTGCAGCACCGCTTGTACGATCACCTGACAACTCTTGTTCAGATCGCCACTAAACGCACGAAAGCCGTCCGGGCCTAACTTCTTTCTGGCTTCCTGCACACCTTGCTTGAACTCGGCCCTACAAATTGCTACACTGTCTATACATTACAGAGCGCAATGCAGTAGTTAGGGGGATTCCTCCTTGTGCAACGAGTACATAACATGTAGCACAACATAATACATTATTACGTACATGTGCTGCGGGGGTCCCGGGGGTTTACCCACCTCCCAACTTGGGCTCGACCCCCAAACCACCCACCCACCTGAAGCCCACCAAAATGGGTGCAAAAACCCACCAAATCGATAGGCCCATCCGAAATTTCCGGATTTTGACACCGCAACCCATTTTTCAAACCCATGTATGGGTACTGACTTGACTACCATACATAAATAGACTGTACTGCATGTGTAGAAAGCCGAGCTGCTATAGACAGACTTACGGCGTGCAGCCAGGCACCGCAGCGAAGACCAGACTTTGTAACTGACGCACTTTGTCACCGCTTTTCGACGTGCCTCCCGCTCCCACACTCTTTGCCGGCTCTGACGTCTACAATAACGCAGTTTACAGTAGAACATACAGATAATACAGCGATGAAAAACACGTCCACCCAGCCACAACCGACGCACTCAGCCTAACTAAAAGCAAGAATGCATAAGAGTAGCAAGAATGTGCCACTCAGCGGTCGGCGAGTGTAGACGCGCTGCACCGTAACTACCCAACCCCGACGGTAAATGCGAATGCGCTTTATTGCAGTGAAACCTGATTTTTGAGCAGGATATTCAATCTGTGTTTTTTAACATAACTGCCAACGTTGATTCCCTAAGTTTACGGCAACATGCTAATGGGAAAGAAAGGTTAAAATGTTGGTATGTGTACATGGCCAAGCCAAGCTTGTGTGCTGCGTTCAAAAAGCAAAAATTCACAAATGCAAAAAGCCTGATGCACTTTACCTTTTGATCTTGACTTGCGATTGGACACTTATTTTAGTTATCGTGATAATTTAAGAGTCAGTCTCTGAACCGATCGAGTCTTGGTCCTTTGCCATATTCAGACCCCAAAAATGAAACTTTGGCGTGGAGGGCTCAAAGTTGGATGGACGACTAATACGTATGGATAGGTTATATAACCACCGCAAAGGATATCCCGATTCGACGCTCCACGCTCGAGATACCGCCTTCTGAAAATCGGTCTGCTTAACTATGGGACCAAAATTTCAAAATCGAATTTCTAGCGCAATAATCAGTGTTGGGACTTAAAAATTGGGGGCATAGGGTAACTTTTAGAGTACTTTCAGAATCAACGGTCGAATTCCATTTTCACTGAAAAAAATTTTTTTCGACCCCCTTTGGAGCCCCCTAGCTCGTCTGGAACCCCCCTTACACCGTTTTTTTTATTTCAGAATATTGTAGCGCTATCAATTCCCTACAGTTTGGTATAAGCCACATTGGCTGACCCGTGGAAGAAAGTGGTGAAATATGGCTTCAAAGTTGAAAAATCCACAAATTTTTAGTTTTCGTACTGCACCAAAATTTCCTGCTGGAGTTTCTAGCGCACAAATCAGTGTTGGGACTTAAAAATTGGGGGTTTAGGGTAACTTTTAGAGTACTTTCAGAATCAACGGTCGAATTCCATTTTCAATGAAAAAAAATTTTTTCGACCCCCTTTGGAGCCCCCTAGCTCGTCTGGAACACCCCCTACACCGTTTTTTTTTATTTCAGAATATTGTACCGCTATCAATTCCCTACAGTTTGGTATAAGCCACATTTTCTGACCCGTGGAAGAAAGTGGTGAAATATGGCTTCAAATTTGAAAAATCCTCAAATTTTTAGTTTTGGTTTTGGTTTTAGTAACTAAAAAGTTGAGGATTTTTCAAATTTGAAGCCATATTTCACCACTTTCTTCCACGGGTCAGAAAATGTGGCTTATACCAAACTGTAGGGAATTGATAGCGGTACAATATTCTGAAATAAAAAAACGGTGTAGGGGGGTTCCAGACGAGCTAGGGGGCTCCAAAGGGGGTCGAAAAATTTTTTTTCATTGAAAATGGAATTCGACCGTTGATTCTGAAAGTACTCTAAAAGTTACCCTAAACCCCCAATTTTTAAGTCCCAACACTGATTAGTGCGCTAGAAACTCCAGCAGGAAATTTTGGTGCAGTACGAAAACTAAAAATTTATGGATTTTTCAACTTTGAAGCCATATTTCACCACTTTCTTCCACGGGTCAGCCAATGTGGCTTATACCAAACTGTAGGAATTGATAGCGCTACAATATTCTGAAATAAAAAAAACGGTGTAGGGGGGTTCCAGACGAGCTAGGGGGCTCCAAAGGGGGTCGAAAAAAATTTTTTTCAGTGAAAATGGAATTCGACCGATGATTCTGAAAGTACTCTTAAAGTTACCCTATGCCCCCAATTTTTAAGTCCCAACACTGATTATTGCGCTAGAAATTCGATTTTGAAATTTTGGTCCCATAGTTAAGCGGACCGATTTTCAGAAGGCCGTATCTCGAGCGTGGAGCGTCGAATCGGGATATCCTTTGCGGTGGTTATATAATCTATCCATACGTATTAGTCCTCCAACTTTGAGCCCTCCACGCCAAAGTTTCATTTTTGGGTCTGAATACTGAAACTCGATTGGCCCAGAGACTGACTCTTAAGATCTACGTTGAAGTACGGAATGAATTGCCGTTTTAGGAAGTCACTAAAAATTTTATTATTAGTCTAATGCTTGCTCAGTAATCAGGTTGGCTGTAATAAGTGCATGCGCAATTACCGGAGGGGTCCGGTAATTATGGTGCAGCGCATCATCACTCGGCCGGCCGCTGAGTGGCACATTCTTGCTGCTCTTTTATGCATTCTTGCTAATAGCCCGAATAAGTCGGTAATTGCGGACTTGGATTTTCCTAATATTGAATTCAGACGAAACCGCTCTTCTATTCGTCCTATGCAAAGGTTAGACCATACATGTAACAGGTCATCCGCCGATGGGGGAGGGGGTCTGGCGCCGGCCGGGAGGTGGGTCAGAGCCAAAATTTTGAGAGGGGGTAGGGCACTAAAAAACGCTAAAAAATCGAAAAATCTCAATTTTTGGGCTAAAAATTGCCAAAAAATCGCTAATTTGGCCTGAAATACAGCTAAAAAGTGCTGTTTTGCAGGCGATTTTGGCAATTTTTGTGTCTGAAATTGTAAAAAATTTAAAAAATTCACTTGCCCGAAAAATCGGAAGGGGGGGGTCGGCGAAATCGTCTCGGGGGGGGGGGCGTCTGGGGGGTCTGGCCTAAGTCGGGTGGGGCCAGACCCCCTGTTACATGTATGCTTGACACCCAGTAGACAGATCAAATTTGCTCAACACAGTTGATTGTTTAAGTGCGTAGTCTAGTCAGGGTATCGAACTTCCTGCATTTTGCAGTTCCGATCAGGGTTGTATATTTTTCCGAAAAAAACCTCGGCCTGTTTTTTTCCAGTTTTTTTCCGATTTTTTTCCGGTTTTTTTCCTAAATCGCGGAAAAAACTCCAGCCCAAGTTCTGAGTATCCTAGGCTGGTTTTATGATTCCTAACGCTTTCTAGCGCCTTCCTCAGTCTTGTTAGACCAGAAATACACGTGTTACATTGATATAAATCACGAAACAGGCATGAAACAGTGCCTGACAGGTTCCATAAATAACGCTATATGCAAATTTTCTTACAGCAGTTTGCATTTTTGTTTTTTCATGCCAAATTTGGTCTTTTTTGTTGTTTTTCTAACAGTTTTGAGTCAGTATGGCCTATTATACATAGCAAAAGTCCATTTTTTAAACGAAAAATGACGTAAATTAGGTATTTTTAGCTTGAGTTTTTTTCCGCGATTTGTTTTTTTCCGACCCTTAGGAAAAAAACCGGTTTTTTTTCGGAAAAAAAAACAGTTTTTTCCGGTGTTTTTTTCCCACCTCACATCCCTGGTTCCGATGTCCAGTTCGTTTGAATAAAAGTTTTATAATAATAATTGATCAACAGCCGAATGACGTCATGTCGGCCGGAGAGAAAGAATTACCTGTTTTTGTTGCGGTTGCGGCTGCGACAAAGTTGGCTCTGCATTCTGCGCAGCCACCGTTTCGTTCTGTTGTTCTGCGCCACCAATCAGATTCACCTACAATTGCAGCAAAATATTAGAGCAGAAAATACGGGTGGAATGTCTGACCTTTCACACTACGACAACGGGATTTCTATCCCACCTTTCAAGTGGAAGGAATTTAAGAATAATAAGTGAAGAGAGACGATACGCACAGACCAGTTAAGAATTAGATGAAGCCTCATTTTACAGAAAACTCCACTATACTTATGCGAATCGACAAGCAGATTTGATTTGAGGAGTGCATACATGGGGTTGGGTTCATTTGGGCCTGTCTCGTTTGGCCGTGCACAGTTGGGCGTGGTTTCATTTGGGCGTGGATTCATTTGTGCGCCCGTCGAAAATGTTTACAGTAGTAAAAAGTGGAAGCACTCTCAAAGTTTATTCTCATTTGCTTCAGATATATACGGCAACAACTACAGTCCCGCTCTCAAATTTTTGGACAAGTTGGTGACCCGGAGCGCCGGTCGGTCTTCTTGGCCAATTTGCCCAATTCTGGCTGTTGGTCGAGCTGTTTGAGAGCGGTACTGTATACTAATGCAGTAACAACATCAATGACAGGGCAAAAAACATGCGCTGTGCACGTGCTGCCAAACTCAGCCCGGCGTGCATGCCGCTAACATCTAGCGTCGTCTCAGCTAACCTCTTCCACTCAATGGGTCAGCAAGCTGCCTCGACCTTAGCTGCATCAGGTTCCTGCTTATGGGCATTGACCTCTTTCACAACGTAACAGAAACTAAGCCTAAGTACTAAAGCTCTATACGCCGTAATGAATTTATGCGTCTACCTGACCATTTTGAACATGAATTCTGGGTATGCAAATCTGACTATTGCGACAAGCCAACAGGTCGTGATCCCATCCTTGCTGGACTGATCGCAAGCCATCGTGGAGTTGGGTCGGGCCATTTCGGAAAGTCTGATGTTTTCGTCAGTATTACAAATTCCGCACAGCAGAATTATTATTGTACACGCACCCAATACGAGTAGAATTGCAACGCCCGCACAGTGGAGTAAACGGTAGTGCTCAAGGCTCAGACTGGTGCTACTCTACCAGTAAGGGTGGTAGGGACAGAGTCTGTCCTAATTATTTAATTATGCTGCTGCATACTTTGCTACAGCCGGAGAGCAGAAAAACTATCTCATCTCTAGCAGAAGTTTCTTTGACCTCTTCTCTATGTATGATTGGTTTGTTTTTGGTAGGTTGGCCACAGGCTGTGGGACTGCCTTGAATGAAGCCTACATAGTTTCCTACATTTTATTTGTCATTGCCAACCGAGATCGGGCAGACATGTATAGTGGGGGGTCGGCGGAATCGGCCGATATGGTGTGCGTTGGACATCCCTATGGCCCCAAAGTAAAACCCTAAAACAGTTCCGCCCAACTAATGTTTTTCGACCCCTTTTGGAGCTCCCCCAGCTCGTCTGGAACCCCTACACCGTTTTTTTTATTTCAGAATATTGTAGCGCTATCAATTCCCTACAGTTTGGTATAAGCCAATTTTGGAGTCCCAACACTGATTAGTGCGCTAGAAACTCCTGAGGAAATTTTGCGCAGCACCAAAGCTAAAAATTTGAGGATTTTTCAACTTTGAAGCAATATTTCAACACGTTCTAACCACGGGTCAGCCAATATGGCTTATACCAAACTGTAGGGAATTGATAGCGCTACAATATTCTGAAATAAAAAAAAACGGAGTAGGGGGTTCCAGACGAGCTAGGGGGGTCTAAAGGGGGTCGAAAAAAAAAATTTTTCCTGATTGAAAATGGAATTCGACTGTTGACCCTGAAAAGCACTCGTAAAAGCTGCTCTAAACTCCCAATTTTAAGTCCCAACACTGATTAGTGCGCAAGAAACTCCAGCGGGAAATTTCGGTGCAGGAAGAACCGAAATCCAAAAATTTGAGGATTTTTCAACTTTGAAGCCATAGTTCACCACTTTCTTCCATGGGTCAGCCAATGTGGTTTATAAATTTCCAAATAGGGAATTGATAGCGCACTAATCAGTGTTGGGAAGTAAAAATTGGGGGTTTAGGGTAACTTTTAGAGTACTTTCAGAGAGCAACGGGCGAATTCCATTTTTAAGGAAGTAAGTAGTAGTAAAGTTTATTCCCAGACAGCACATGTAGCATAATGATAGTACAAAGTAACGATAAGAGCGATATGAGTCAAGGAAAAGGCATTGAGTTTTCAATGAAAAAATTTTTCGACCCCCTTTGGAGCCCGCACAAGCTCGTCTGGAACCCCCCCCCTACACCGTTTTGTTTACTTCAGAATATTGTAGCGCTATCAATTCCTACACTGATTAGTGCGCTAGAAATTCGATTTTGAAGATTTTGGTCCCATAGTTAAGCGGACCGATTTTCAGAAGGCCGTATCTCGAGCGTGGAGCGTCGAATCGGGATATCCTTTGCGGTGGTTATATAACCTATCCATACGTATTAGTCGTCCAACTTTGAGCCCTCCACGCCAAAGTTTCATTTTTGGGGTCTGAATATGGCAAAGGACCAAGACTCGATCGGTTCAGAGACTGACTCTTAATATACAGGGTGTGCCAAAAAAAACAACCCAGCAGATTTTTTGCTGTAGCAAGCGCAAATCGCAACCGATTTGAATGAATCTTTTTAAATAAAAGATAAATAAATTCTTGAAAGACTGATCAGTCGCTTATTAAGATAGCCTGCTTAGTTCCTGAGATATTTGCCCTCAAAGTCAAAACAGAGATTTTGGCAGTGAACAAGAGTGATAAACACAACTGAGCAGATTTTTTACTTTTGCAACCATGAATCTTAACCGATTTGAATGAATCCTTTTTTGAATGAAAGATTGATAAATTCTTCAAAGATTGGTGCAACTTTTATTGAGATTCACTGCTTAGTTCTTGAGATATTTGCCCTCAAAGTCGAAACAGATTTTGGCAAAGAACAAGAGCGATTCCGTTGCACTTCATAATAAAGCAGATTCTTACGGCTGGGGGCTAATGACACTTTACTGTTGAAGTGGACCGAGTTTATGTGTCACCAGTAAAGCCTCCAATAGGCCTCAGCAGTAGCAGGAATCGTTTTATTACGAAGTGCAACGGAATAATAAAAAATCCCTCTTGTTCACTGCCAAAATCACAGTTTTGACTTGGAGAGTGAATATCTCAGGAACCAAGCAGAGTACATTAATAAACGGTACATCAATCTTTCAAGAATTTATTTATCTTTCATTTAAAAAAGGATTCGTTCAAATCGGTTGAGATTTGCGGTTGCTATTCAGCGAAAAATCTGCTGGGTTGTTTTTTTTTGGCACACCCTGTATTTCTCTTACAGAGTCATGTCTAATTTTTCCTCCCTACCTCCACCGCATACTGTTATTTAGGTAAGGGAATTTCAGGAATCGGTTCTGTATGTGTAGGTATTTTTCAGCATACCCAGGAATCGGTTCGGTATGGGAAGGTATTCGCAAAAATACCGGTACACCGGTATTTATTCGGTATTTGCTTAAAATGTTTTACAAAGTCAAAACACTGAATTTCGGAGCAGCATAATAGTCATCCTATTCGGCCTTTTCCTTTATGCATGATATGAAACATTGTTGTCAACGTGTTAAAGAAGCCTTACCATAATTAAAAAATTGATAAAATAGAACACTTTGCAATCAAAATTCTTGCCTTGGTTGACTCCCTAAATTCCTATAATGACGTTGACGTTGTTTTTTGCTAACCCCTCTCCCTCTGGGCACTTATTTGCCATCATGTTTTAATCAAACCCCTCCTCCAGAATGTCGATAAAGGTCCACATCTAACTCATTGCCTTGCGATAATTAAAAAATTAAAAAAAACACTTTCCAATCAAAATTCTTGCCTTGGCTGACTCCCTAAATTCCTATAATGATGTTGACGTTGTTTTTTCCTAGCCCTTCTCCCTCCGTGTACTTTATTAGGTATCATATTTCAGTCAAACCTCCTCCAGAATGTCGATAAAGGTCCCCATCTAACTCATGCAACTGGTCCCCAAGGGGGGTTGCGCTCTGAGTCCAACCAAGGGGTCCTCTATTTTCTCGGGGTGTGAGAGGCTTAGGTGTTCCCAGCTGAAGATAACCAACTGTTTAATCCCAGCCTACATGTATTGTTAGTTAGTTGAACCCGTTATAGTCATGTTTCACTGGGCCACTGCTCAAAGCGCCACATGTATTCAGGTTCGCGAAGGAATGGACTTATCGGACGTGCCTTTCAAGGACTTTCTGATTAGTTTCTCCCAGCCAAACCGCCGGCCGTGGTACACCTGGCAAGTGACGTTCTGGCTGCTGTCAGCAGTGTTGCTCAGCTGGCCACTGCGCATCTTCATCGAGTACCAGACGGCCTACGTGCACTACCAAGTGACCAAATTGTTCGGCACCCACTACCTGTCTCCCTCCTCCCAGAACTACACTGGCCCTCTGACCCGAGCCAGTACTATGGACAGTGGCGAACTGGAGGCTGCTATGCAAAATAATTATGTGATTGTGCCCAGTTACTCCGAAGCTCTGCTCATGGACCCCATCAACAGTCACAATGGAGTGGTGCACGACAGACAGGGCAATGTGCACATCCACACCAGGAACAGATGGACCAGGACAAGCAATGATGCGCTCTGCAATGAGGCTGTCATTCCCAATTATGGTGCTTTGCTCAGTGATGGCACGCCATTGTTCAGTACGCAGAGGTCCAGGAGTATGAGTCTCATCAATCAAAGGTATGTGCATGGGGTCGGGGCGCTGGGGATTGGCAACGCAATTTTTTGGCCATTTTTGCACTTCTTTACTATTTGATGCACGAAAATTGCTAAACTTGCCTCTAACAGTCAGGCACTTAACGCCGTTTATGGTACCGAACCGACACCATATATGGTGCCGGTACTATATATGGTACCGGTACCTAGGGTAGTGGTACCATATATGGTACCGGCACCTTATATTGTTTTCGGTACCATAAACAACGTTAAGTACCTGACTGTCTAAAACATATATTTGTTTGGTAGAGACGAAAAGAAAACAGAACTATGCAATTACCAATTTTATGAGCGAACTATATAACATACAGTACGTATTTACATACTATACGAGCTCCCAGCTACGAAGTGGCGAAGTACCGGAAACCATACATGTACCAGGCCATCCGCCACAGGTGGAGGGGGTTGGGGGGTCTGGCGCCGGCTGGGGGGGTCTGAACCCAAATTTTGGGAGGGGTTGGGCAGTAAAAACGCTCAAAAATCGAAAAAATCGCAATTTTTCCGCTAAATATCGTTAAAAATCGCTAATTTGGGCTGAAATACAGCTAAAACGCGCTGTTTTGCAGGCGATTTTGGCAATTTTTGTGTCTGAGGACTGTTTATCAGTATGCTTTACGATTTGATGAGCTTATCGTAAGCTCAAGACAGTTCAACATGCCGATTACAACATCAATTTTTGTGAGAACTTAGGAAAAAATCGGAAGATTCCCAAGAAAATTGACTACAAATTGACAACAAATTCGCAAATTTTGAAGTAGTAGTTTGTAGTCAACTTGTAGTCAGCCCAAATAATTTGTAGTCTTAGTTAATATGTAGTCGTGATGACGTCATAATCGCCGAAAATTTGTAGTTTGTAGTTAGTAGTTTGTAGTACTAGGCACGAATTAGGTCTACCTACAGCGAAGGCACGAAGAAATTTTAAAAATGACAAAACCGGTTGGATTGTGTGTTCTGATAAAATGAACTACGTACTGTAGATTTTACCATTAGAATGCCTTTTGGTGCGTTTTTAAATGGTAATTTATTAAATTTCCTCTCCTGGTTGGTCTGTTGCCGAACCAGCTGTCTCCAAACTGTTATATGAACAAAAATTCGAGAATATTTTAAAAAATTGGACAAATAATTGAAAAAATTGCATAATTGAAATTTTCGGCGGTTCAAAAATTTAATTCAAAATATAGTTGTATTTGAAAATAGCGCAAAACAATATAAATTAATTCAATTTAATTCAAATGAAATATAAACTGAGTCCATAATTTACTCGTACTCGTGAAGAAGAATGTTTCACGATGGTTGTATAAACCCAGAGATTTGAAGTGTGTTGTTTAGAGGACAGGGGTTCTTTCCTGTCGTTTCCGAAGAAAGCCTGATTTTTTCCTAAGTCGGAAAAAACATAAATCGCGGAAAAAAGTCAAGCTTAAAAATAGCTAATTTGTGTGACTTTTCTACTAAAAATGGACTTTTGCGATAATAGACCACATCGACTCAAAATCGTTAGAAAAACAACAGAAACACCAAATTTTGTATGATAAAACAAAAATGCAAACTGCTGTAAGAATATTTTGTACGTATATAGGGTTTGTTGGTGGAGCCTGTCAGGCACTGTTTCCTGGCTGTTTCGTGATTTATTTCTATGTAACATGTGTATTTATGGTCTGGAAAGACTGAGGAAGGCGCTAGAAAGCGCTAGGAATAATAAAACCAGTCTAGGCTACTCTGAACTTGGGCTGGAGTTTTTTACGCTGTTTAGGAAAAAACCGAAAGAAAAACTGGAGAAAAACAGGCCGAGGTTTTTTCTTTTTTTCAGAAAAATATCCATCCCTGTATAAACCCTCAGAGGAATTCTGATCTGCTGGTTAGGTTTATTAGAATGTAGTGAGGTAATTATGGAATTTGAATTTCAATTCAATTATAATTAAATTATGGACTCAGTTTTTATTTTCAGTTAAATTAAATTAGATTAATTAACATTGTTGTGCATTATTACCAATTACAATTAGTTTAGGTCTTTCTAGCCAGCGGGTAACAAATAGTTTCATATGTGCCTAATACAACAGAAGAAAAGCGCTGCAAAGCATATATGGGAACAGAATCCTGATTCACTCACAAATGTATGAAGTAGAGTTTTAGGTCGAGTGACCGAAATCGGATGCGCTCAATCAGTATCCAAAGTCTGGGTACCCTGGCGCGCAACGGGGCCCCGCCCACCATAGCTGGCTACCGTACCCTTCCGACGAGTCCGACGGACGTGAGTGACGTTCCGTTTCCCGAGGAACCGCCTCCCAGCTACGAAGTGGCGCTGCGAATGTGCGCCCCTCTCTACGAACGTCTCAGACGTTCTGCCACCTCCATCCAACGACTGTCGAAGTGGACTTTGTCCAGAACCTCTTCCAAAGACGTCTCTAGAGCCGACACCAACACTGAAGACGCCGACAAGGACGGCGACACTCTCTTGTGATCCATTATTACTATTTATGTATCTATTTTTATTCTTTGTCCACCGCTTATATAGTTTCTTCGGCGTTATAAAGCTTACAAGAGAAGAGGAAGAATAATTATTAGTAGGTGAAAGAAAGGCTCCGAAGTGTGGGGTTCTCTGTATCTTTGAAATGCCTGAACTTTCTCTAAATCAAAGCCTAAATAATGATGTTGGTTGCTCCTTTGGGGCCGTCCACAGACGACGTCGTTCTAAAATCCTCATCGCCCTCCCCCAAAATCGCCTTGCGTCGTTTCTAGGGAACCCCTCCCCCTAAGGCGACGTCGTTTCCGTTTAACCCCCGCCCCGATAAAAGTGCAGTACATACAGTACTGTCATGTTTTCTTGGTGCCATACTGTATAACCAATTGAATTTATCCCTACAACCACTCTGGGAAGCTTTTCTGTATGTAGAAACCTTTGACAGAATGTGCTTAAATCGAAAATAATACAATCAAAGTTCTCTAAAATTCCGAAAAAAGCGACGTCGTTTTTTGCTAACTCCCTCCCCCTCATGGTGCGTTGTCTATCGTCGCATTTCATCCCACCCTCTCCCGACCTCCCTCGTCTGGAACTACGTCGTTTATGGACGGCCCCTTTGCAGTGGACGAAGGAAGAAAAATGGGCAATAATAAGGGAAACAAATAAATTATTGCCTAGCCTATTCATTTTATAGCCAGAACGCGTTTTAGAAGTTTTTGAGGGCTAATTTTCAAAAAAATATCTTGTCTTTCCTGGTTGTATAAGCAACCAAGGAATCAATTCTCTGGCCTACGCAGGATTTTGCCAAGGGTGTAAAATTTTGAAACGGCGTACCGTAGTTAGGCCGCTGCCCAACCAGCTAAAAATTGAGCAAAATTAGCCCTCAAAGACGTATTTAATAGGAATTCTGATGAGCATAAAATAGTAAAATTAGACAGTTTTAGTGCATAATTAATTGTTACTTTCTCTTATTTTAACCTCTCGAACCTACAGATAATTCCAAAAATGCCTACATTCAAATGAGCAAGTTTTGGGACAATATTTTTAGATTCTTCTAGTTATTTTCCCATATTTAGAAACAGTTTATTTTTTAGAAGATTTTTTCGTTATTTTTAAGAAAATCAGAGAAAAATTCAAAAATTCACTGAAAACGCCATCGACACACAGTTATTATGAACTATGTACATGAATTGAAACCAGTAAGGTATCCATCTAAGTAAGGTAAATGTAGTGTAGGTGAGTATACCTTTTTGGTGATGGTAGAAAGAAAGAACGATCAAAAATAAGAGAAACGAAAAACGCTTTACTAAAGGTGTCTACCGAGTTTTTCCGAAAATATGCCCTCCTGGGCCTATATTCGGTTTACCTTTCCGTAAAGAAGCATAATGGCTTATTTTTGGTTTCTACATTTTTTGCGTCTCGATGGCGTAAATTGGAAGCTTTGGCATTCAAACCAGTGTTGTCCCGGTTGAATTTAGTTGGTTATTTACAAAGTAAAAACATTAGTGAGATAAGGCAGCAACTGGGGCATGCTGCATAGGTAACGTAACTGGCAGCATTATTTACATGCGGCTGGGCGGCGGCTACCTACGTACATCGTATCACATCCTACGCTCTGCGCCTAAATGTTAGGAGCTGCGGCTGGGTGTCCAGCTATGGACATACCAACCACCCTTTCCTCTTTTCGAGCGAGGATGTAGTCGATTCATCGCTCTCTGATTGGTCTTGCTTGCGGTTCTCTCGCGGCTGTGTGCAAACGCGTTTGAAGTGCCCTTTCTTCCCACAGTTGTCACAGATTTGTCTTCGCGCAGGGCAGGCCGGGTCCCGTTTATTGTGCGCAAAACTTCCACATTTACGGCAACGCGGTTGACTGCTGTGGCTACCAGAGTCATCGGTGGCAGGTGGGATCACGCGCTCCATTGCATGCTCCCTTCCCTGTCGGCCAGGTGGGATCGCGCGCTCCATCGCGCGCTACCTTTCCTGTCGGCACCCTCTGGCTTTGAGAGCACTAATCTGGTTTGGCGTAGAGAGTGAGGCAGCATCTTCTCATGCGCTTTCATCAGCACTTGCGAGTTGTATGAACCGGGTCAAGTCCACTCTCTCTTGGGCTAGCAGTTTCTCCTGTGTTTCGCGATGGTTCAGCCCCCTGACCAATTGAACAGCAAGTAGGTACTTGGTCAGTGCCTGTTCAGTGATGACCTTTGGGGTGCCCTCTCCTGGAAACGTGCAGTCCTGTAGGAGTATGCGTAGGTCCCTGACGTAGTTGGCAACAGACTCGGTATAGCTCTGGGTGCGCTTCATGAAGTCAAACTGAGCCAGAACCGGGTTCTTAGGCTTGTTGAAGACCAGGCGCGCTGCTTGCCGAAACTCCTCAAACATATGGTTTGCCCAAGCTGCATAGATTGGGTCAGCAGCGAATTGACGCAATGCACCAGATCTGAGGAAGGCGATGAGGAAATCGTTTTTCTCTCGATCCTGCAGCTTCTGTCCTGCCGGTCTGGTCGCGTCCAATCCATTGATGAAGGCTACAAACACATCCTCCCACAGCGGCCAGGGCAAAGGTGGCTCCTCTCCCATGTATGGCAGAAATCTGTCTGGCGCTGGGATGTGGCACTTGACTGGGTGAGTGGTGACGTTAGCTCCTCCTGCTGCTTGAGGCATGGCCATTCCTGCGGTGTTTCTTCCCTCTGTGGGTAGTCAGGTTTTACCGAAAAACCGTTTAACAGATGACAAATCTGCACTATCCAGAATACAGAAGGCAGGAACCTTGCTCTTCTTCCTACCTACCTCTTCTGAGACGAGGTCGTCCACCCCTGAGTAGCACGGATTCCAGTTCCTGGAAGTTATCCACCTCCGATTTGCCTTGCATTGGCAAACGACTGTCCCTGCGTTAGCTCGAATGAAGGAGTCGCCAGTTGATCTGTCCGGGGCCTGTTGTCCTAGCGGCTTGCCATTGGCTAAGTCCTCAACAACTTTTATCATCTCCGTACAGACAAATAAAATAAAGGTGGCAGATCGTAGGCCACCGCAACAGGCTCTGCTCGCGCATGCACTAATGAGAGATAAGGCAGCAACTGGGCCATGCGGCATAGGTAACGTAACTGGCAGCATAATTTACTTGCAGCTGGGCGGCGGGCTACCTATGTACATTGTATCACATCCTACTCTCTACGCCTAATGATGAGGAGCTGCAGCTGGGTGTCCAGCTATATGGACATACCAGATGTAGTCTTCAACTCGCCACTCTGCAAAAGAATAGGGACTGTAGTAGTCTACGTTAGACAAAAAAGCTACTGCAGTCGAAAAATTGTGGGCAGAGCTACACACAAATGCATCGAGACAGCTGTGTGTATAGCTCGACCCAAAATGGTGACAGAGAGCTATGCACAAAATGTGCCAGAGCGTCTGCGTGTAGTGTTTAGTGCATAAAAAGCAACCACGCGTGAATGGAAAGAGCTATGTACAAAATCTGTAAAAGACACAGAGGTCTCGATGCTACAAAAAGTATTCATATTTTGTACAAAGTTTTAGCATGTGTAAATCATTTGCACAAATACAGTATAGATCAAAAAAAATGTCCCATCGCTTTTTCGGCCTTCACTCAAACGTTTCGTTCTCAGTCACTTCTTTACCGATTTGGCTCAAATTTTCAGCAAAAATTACCAACATGGTTGGCTAAATATTCTGCAAGTTTGGTGCGAAAATTCCAGCGGAAAAAATTTTTTTGAACCGAAAAGTGAAAATCATAGTGGTCTGTGTAAATTCAAATTTCCCGCGTAATTACGGCGCTATCGCTTAGATAGTTGCAGCAATTATCGGGCGGATATTTGGTCATAACATATTCAGACGGCAGCCCTCTGGCTTAAGGAACACTAAAATTGGGGAATTTTAAAAACATGATCGAAAATCCCATAGTTAAGAAATCTGTATATTCTGGAATCAAAGCACTGAATCAGTTGTCAATCAACACAGATTGTAGCAGGAAGTTCGACAAATGAATAAACCTGATATTTAAACTCTGTTTCACATCATAGAAACCTTCTCCACAGTGTTTTTAGAAAATCGAAAATCTTCTGAATTGTCATTTCACCGGTTTTACGAAGAAAAGTCACATTTTGTCATGTTTTTGAAATTCCCCAATTTTAGTGCCCCTTAAGCCAGAGGGCTGCCGTCTGAATATGTTATGACCAAATGTCCGCCCGATCAATCCTGCAACTATCTAAGCGATAACGCCTTAATTACGCGGGAAATTTGAATTTACACAGACCACTATGATTTTCACTTTTCGGTTCAAAAAAATTTTTTCCGTTGGAATTTTCGCACTAAACTTGCAGAATATTTAGCCAACCATGTTGTTAATTTTTGCTGAAAATTTGAGCCAAATCGGTAAAGAAGTGACTGAGAACGAAACGTTTGAGTGAAGGCCGAAAAAGCGATGGGACATTTTTTTTGATCTATACTGTATATAAACGAGTAGGAAAAGACGAAAATAGCTTACCTGGGGCTTCTTCTTCCAAACCGAACGCTTCTAATGTTGGTTCAGCAGAGCGCTGTTCTTCTCTTCTTGAGCGCTTCTTTCTAGGGACTCATTCTGTCCAGTCGTCTGGCTTTCGTTTTTGAGACTCTCATTCATTGAGGCGCTGTTTCAGTAGTTCGGTTTGTCACCATAGCGCTTCCAACTCATCTTCTAGACGTCGTATTCTATTTGACTGTTGGTTCAGTTGAGGTGCGGCTCCTCCATGGCGGTGGCATACATGTCTCTTTAGATTGTCCAGTCGGGCCATAGCGAATGAGCATTGTGGGCATCCCATATCTTTCAAGACATGGGTCTTCTTGTGGCGCGCCAGATTTGATGGTGTCAAAACCGTCTTTTGACACACGTCGCAACTGAGAGAAGACATGACGACACGGCTGTACAGCGGCTAGGTTTCGGCGAGACTAATGGCTCTGAGCTCGGATGCTCGACCCCTTCACGGTTGTAAACAAAAATAAGTACTTGTGAAGCGTCATGGTTGTAAACGGAGTGAGAACGGAAATTAGCCATTGTATATCTTTTACAGGCATCAGGTAAAGACGTCCTCACTTAGGGTCGGCGTGGAGTGGAAGGGTGCCGTAAAATACGATGCTGCACATTAAACTGTTGCGTTGGTTGTACATACAGTATGTGTAGCTGTAGCGTCGGCGCTGTCGCAGAACCGTTGCGCGAGTGGGCACTTGTAATTACGGTACTCATTGTTAATTTGGTACCCGACCGATATTGCAACTATGTTGTAAGTCGTGCAACCAGCTGAGTAACGCGAACGGTCGCCGGCACAGTTGGTGTAGTGGTTTAGGCCGCAAAGCCACTGTGCGTGACATCGTGCATTCGTGCACTCGGCGGGGCAAGTTTCTTGCCGCAAAGAGTTGGTCATCGGCACAAAGCCCCAGCCAGGCCACCGAAAGCTGTGACAGCGAGTAGGTAAACCCGCCCAGACTGACACCGAGCATGTGTGCCGGCTAGTAGTGAAGGCAGTGAAGGAAGGGCAGGATGCATATGGGTGTGCATGATGGGCCCGCAGTGTGGCCTAACGCAGGGGATACGACGGCCCCGCCCAGTCAATCCATCCATCCATCCATCCAACGCGAACGGTCGGCTGCTTGCGCTGGAACTGTTGTGTAACAGGAGACCGAAATTGCAACTATGTTGTAAGTCATGCAACGGGCGACTGCTCGAACGGCGTTCAAGGAGCCTACAATTTTGATGGAGTCAACACGGGGAGGTACCTACAATTTTGACGAAGCCAACACGGGGAGGTACCTACAATTTTGACCGAGCTGACATTGGGAGGTACCTACAATCTTGACGGAGCCGACATGGGGAGGTACCTACAATTTTGACAGAGCCGACACTGGGGAGGTACCTACAATTTTGACAGAGCCGACACTGGGGAGGTACCTACAATTTTGACAGAGCCGACACTGGGGAGGTACCTACAATTTTGACAGAGCCGACACTGGGGAGGTACCTACAATTTTGACAGAGCCGACACTGGGGAGGTACCTACAATTTTGACAGAGCCGACACTGGGGAGGTACCTACAATTTTGACAGAGCCGACACTGGGGAGGTACCTACAATTTTGACAGAGCCGACACTGGGGAGGTACCTACAATTTTGACAGAGCCGACACTGGGGAGGTACCTACAATTTTGACAGAGCCGACACTGGGGAGGTACCTACAATTTTGACCGAGCTGACATTGGGAGGTACCTACAATCTTGACGGAGCCGACATGGGGAGGTACCTACAATTTTGACCGAGCTGACATTGGGAGGTACCTACAATCTTGACGGAGCCGACATGGGGAGGTACCTACAATTTTGACCGAGCTGACATTGGGAGGTACCTACAATCTTGACGGAGCCGACATGGGGAGGTACCTACAATTTTGACCGAGCTGACATTGGGAGGTACCTACAATCTTGACGGAGCCGACATGGGGAGGTACCTACAATTTTGACCGAGCTGACATTGGGAGGTACCTACAATCTTGACGGAGCCAACACGGGGAGGTACCTACAATTTTGACCGAGCTGACATTGGGAGGTACCTACAATCTTGACGGAGCCGACATGGGGAGGTACCTACAATTTTGACAGAGCCGACACTGGGGAGGTACCTACAATTTTGACAGAGCCGACACTGGGGAGGTACCTACAATTTTGACAGAGCTGACATTGGGAGGTACCTACAATCTTGACGGAGCCAACACGGGGAGGTACCTACAATTTTGACCGAGCTGACATTGGGAGGTACCTACAATCTTGACGGAGCCGACATGGGGAGGTACCTACAATTTTGACAGAGCCGACATGGGGAGGTACCTACAATTTTGACAGAGCCGACACTGGGGAGGTACCTACAATTTTGACAGAGCCGACATGGGGAGGTACCTACAATTTTGACCGAGCTGACATTGGGAGGTACCTACAATCTTGACGGAGCCGACATGGGGAGGTACCTACAATTTTGACAGAGCCAACACTGGGGAGGTACCTACAATTTTGACAGAGCCGATACTGGGGAGGTACCTACAATTTTGACAGAGCCGACACTGGGGAGGTACCTACAATTTTGACCGAGCTGACACTGGGGAGGTACCTACAATTTTGACAGAGCCGACACTGGGGAGGTACCTACAATTTTGACCGAGCTGACATTGGGCGGTACCTACAATCTTGACGGAGCCGACATGGGGAGGTACCTACAATTTTGACAGAGCCTACACTGGGGAGGTACCTACAATTTTGACAGAGCCGACACTGGGGAGGTACCTACAATTTTGACAGAGCCGACACTGGGGAGGTACCTACAATTTTGACCGGGCGGGGCTGGTCTGGTTGTGCAACTCTGCCGCAATTCGGCTCGGCCATAATCGGGGTCGGTCATCGGCCATAAAACCTGGCGGGCGGCGACAGCTGAGGAGCCACCGGCGATTGCATCGGAGCGGCTGTACAATTTCAAACTTTCGACGAGTTGCGTAATTTCAAACTCCAGGTGCTGGCGCGTCTCGGCGCGTAAAAACAATTGTCATTAATTGGTCGTTCGTTAATCAACGGTCCGTCGTAATTGGTTTGACAAATTTATGGCGCAACGGTCGGTGGCGGCCGATGACGTCAGACAATCCTCCTCTTACGATCCTCCGATCCTCTGCGCTAAGGCCTAATCCTCACGCGCGCGCTCGGATCTCCAGTATACTTTACAGTGCACTTCCGCCGCTATACCCCAACCTTACTACTCACATAGCACGGTCGATTCTCTCGCAAACTGACTCTTAAGTAAGCGCAATAGCACGTAGCGATTTTCCGTCATCTTCGTTAAGCGTTAGAAGTCATTTGCAGTAGTAGAGCCGCTCCTATAGTAATGTAATTATAGACAGCCCAAGACGTGATCTGTCTCACTAAACTTGCGCAGCCAAAAAAGAGATGGCTAGAAACCGAACTAGTCTTTATTGCCAAAAACCATCTTGCAATCTGTCAAACCTGTTATATGTCTGATGGTTTTTTTGCGGTCTCGACTTTCTTTGCTAGGCGGTGGTTTGTATCTGCGCTATACAATCTATCATTTCTGCAAAACAGTTCAAAACGGTTTTATGGACTTTCCCTGAAGCCAAATAAGAAGTGGTATGTTGCTTCCACTTTTTCCTACTTTCACCATGTATAAAGTTGGGCCGATAATCGGTGTAGCAACAAATCTATCGGAATGACCTTTTGGACTGTGTTAACTTTCTTCATCTTCTTTGCACAAGTAGAAGGGGAAACAATTAGAAAGAATCTCATAAAGAAGAAAAGTTCTAAGAAGTGTGCTGATCTTTTTGAAATACCTGGGTGCTTGTGCAGAGATCTGCATGGCAAAAGTGCTGTTGAGCTGTCTTGCAATGACATTTGTAAAAGTGATGATCATAATAACCATAAGTCAGAAGCAATTGATGCTCTTCGGTTCGCAAACAAACCTATTCTTCGCTTTCAACTGGATTTAACTGCCGACTGTCGGTATATTAATCCATTCTACTTTGACTTTTTTGGCCCGCAACTTCCACCTGAAATTGAAATCATTTGGGACTGGTATGGCTGGCCGCAAGCCAGTGAAATTTTCTTCAACCCATTTGCGGGAAAAGAACATCAGATCGAAAAGTTGAAGTTTTCGTTGTCCGATGGCCGGTTTCCAATCTTTCCCAAATTCATACTGAATATGACCAATCTGAAGAGCTTGGAAATTTCCGCCCCCTACACAATGATCGAGTTGAAAGAAGCGCCACAAGGATTCTCGATTGAAGCTGGAATGTTTGAAAAATTGAACAAACTAAAAACTCTCAGACTTAGCTACATACATCAAGCCAAACTGACTGCAAACTCTTTCAAGGGACTGGAAAAGTTGGAAACACTCTCATTAGGGGGTTCGGGGTTTGACGAGTTACGTAAACTGGAAATAATCGAGAGAGGAGCCTTTTTTGGATTGAAAGAGCTAAGCATTCTGAATTTGGAAAATCAACAGCTAAAAGTTATTGAAGAGGGGACGCTCGATGCTTTACCTAAACTGGAAGTTCTTAGACTATCCGACAACATGCTAAAACATCTTCCTTCGCTTGAGAAGCTAGTAAAACTAAGAAGCTTGGACATTAGTTATAACCAGATCGAACGACTTCCTGACAGTTTATCTGAATTGAATAATCTAGAGGAACTGAAACTGAGAAAAAACTCAGTTGTGCATTTACCGCTGGGCTATGAAAATCTGATCAAGCTAAGAATCCTGGACCTTACTCAAAACCAACTCACCCAGTTCCCATCGAAATTGTCTACACTGTTCAACTTGAAAGAGCTGAAACTGGTGGAAAACTTTATTGACTACTTTCCAAGCCACGGATTTGAAGGATTGTCAAGTTTGACTTCACTGACGATTGGAAACCCAGACTATAGCATAGAGACTGATCTGGACTTTTTGAAAGGGTTGACTAACTTGAAAACACTAACCATCTACGGAAATTTCAGTAACTGGGACCCCCAGTGTCTCAAACACATACCTAACATTGAAAAGATTGACGCATCGTACACCAGTGAGAACTTGATTGACAGCACTATGATTAACCTGAGGAATCTGCAACACTTGGAACTGCATCTCACTGATGTGTCATATGAAGAGGTCGAGCGTGCTGTCCCAAAAGAACTCCAAATCTACTTCGAAAAGTTGCCACACCTTCGACAGTTATTCATACATGGTCATGACGAAAATTCGAGAGCAGGTGAGTTCGCATGCCAATGCAGCAGTGGAGAAACTCTTCCTGAAGAGTACAAATTTCAATGTCAATGTCTTTGCCACAGGCAGCACTTTCCTATCTATGAACGGCTGCTCTATTACCATCCTCTGCCCCGGCATCTGTGCAAACTGCCAGAAGAGCGTCTGGAGCATCTATACCGATCACCGAATGGAATGAACACAAGATCCACGAAAATGTTCAAAAGTTGGAGCCCCGAATTTGACTTTTTGAATTCAACAGCTTCTGATCACGAACCCCCTACATTGCTTGACGTTTGTTATTTTAACCATGTGCAAGTCTCAATGGACAACTGTACTAGCGGCACTGACCCCGCTAAAGACTATTATAAGTGGGTATTTTATACCGATTGGTGATTGTTTTGCTGTTCATTAGGAATGGGTTATGGCAGTTAATGAAGTGTTATCCCGCTGTACTACTGTTATTTTACTATAGTATAGTAAAACAAAAATTGGTAATACTAGTGGTACTTTACTAGTAGTTAAATAATAGTAAAAAGTAAATTTTAGAGCCAATAGTAAAGTAAAAATTAAATTAAATTACCAAAGGCTGTCAGTAGTAAAATGGAAATTTTACTACCATTTTACTAGTTTTTGGTGAAGTCCAGCCAAAATCTTGATCAGTTTTGCAATAAAAGATGCGTGGATCCAGTTTAGTCGGTCAAATTTCACACATTTTTGTGTCTACGATTCTGGAGAACTTCGTATCATAATCAAATTTAGCAAGTATTTGGACCAACATCAATTATTCACAATATCTTGGCATCATTGATTAAAACTTCCACGTTATAACTAGTAAAATCGTTGTAAAATAGTAGTAAAATTAGTAGAATTATTAGTAAAACAAAAATTAGTAAAATCGGAGCTGCCTGGTAGTAAAATAAAATTAAAATTAATACGCAATTTCTGAGAGGATTCAGGATCTGATAAGGGAGCCTCCCCAAATTGGTCTGGGTCACATCACCGATTTTGCTCATTTTTACATATATATAAGTATGTGTAAAAAAAACTGCGAAGCCCAAAGTATGAGCTCCGGTGGACCCCCCAGAGCGTCAGGGCCCCCCTCCAAAGTAAGGATGGTCAAGCCAAAAATCCAAAATTCAGGTGTCCACTTCAGATCAGCGTTATACACTCAACATTTGTGCTAGGTTGACATTCAATACACCAACAGATCCGCAATGACATGCAGATTTCAAAAACGGTATCTAAAATGCGCTTTAATTTCTCCGTACCGCTGTTTTTGACCAAAAATGCGGTCGAATGCCAATTTTTTGCTTACTGACCGAGACATTGACCCTAACTTTTGCACCTTGGAATGACGGGACAGACGTAGCTTTTTTATATTATTTTGCCTACTAAACCCGCAACGTACACACAAAATTTGGAGAAAATCATCGTGTGCCAACGGGTCGAAATTGGCTCTGGAAGTGTTGGACGAAAAAAATTTTTCGTTAAATTTTGACAAAAATTTATTCTCTGGGTCAATTTTTTATGCTGATGACGATTCTGATAATTGTTTTTGTGAAAAATCGCAATTTCGCCGGAAACACGCAGATTTCTGCTCAGTTCAGCAAGAAGAGATGATTTGTTTCTGTACTCATTATGGGTGCGTCACAGCGCGTTTTGCCTCATAACCAAAGTTGTAGAGGGGTCCGAGCTCGGTACTGTGGTGCAAGCTAATCTGCGCAACGCGCCATAGTAATGCTATTTTGCGCAACGGAAAAAATCTGCTTTTTCTGTAGTTGGGATGGACGCGATTTTTTCAGTGAATTATAAATCTACAGACCTCGGGAACTTGAAAAATGTATTCATTTTGATTCTAGGTGGAACGGTTCCATAGATAAGCAGCGTCAAATTTGGCCGAAAATGCTAAAAATGGCCATTTTTGGCGATTTTCAGATTTCTGGGGGCAGGATTGAAATAACTTGGGACCAAGTCAACCGATTTGGCTGAAACTCACGGCTATCGTGCAAAATTTAGTTTTACATTGATTCTGATGCACAAGAGCCCTGAAAACTTGACCCTGATACCATATTCCCGATTTTGCCAAGATGAGGTCATTTTTTCTTTTTCTGCTGGTATATCTCCTACCAACAAACCATACTGATATATCAGTATGCCATCATGTCATCATACTATTCATCATGAAATGGTCCACTACTATTCATCATTTTGAAGACTTTTGCAAGATTTTCTGATGAATCAATTATTTTATTGTTCATCAAATGCATTGGAATGGTCCAGCACTTCAACTTGACAAATAGGTCTTTCTACTACACGGCAATTCTGAGCAGTTCCTGATTAACTGTCATGGCGAGCCCAGTCAGTTTATGTGTCTGTGGCACATTTCTTTTCTGGTTGAACTAAGGAAAATTGCCATTAACTCTTTCCAACAAACCGCAAAATTCATCAATGGTTCGTTTCGGCCTGATGAATTGTTATTGACGAATAGTTCTTCACGTTTTACGATTACTATTCTTCAAAAAATGATGAACTGAAGAAATTATTCATAACAGAAATTGAGGAACAATTAAATAATGATTCTTCAACAAACTTTAATGGCAATTATGCGCTTCACTGCGCTTCGCTTGTGCCGCGCCTAACCTAATTTTTCTTTGTTTGAAAGAAAAACACACCGACAAAGGTTTTTGAATTAGGATTTTATGCAGTGTTAGCAGCGAGTGTTAGTGTAGTCCACGTAAACACGCACGTAATTACAAATTCGTCATTCAATCAAATAAACCAAGTCGTTTCTCAAAATACATTGACGTTCCGAGCAATCGATCCACACTATCAAAAATACACACAGCAAAAATACACACAGCAAAATAGCTACAAAACAAAAAGTTACAACATATCAGACACTGTCGCCAGCTTCGAAGCTGAGTCAAAAACATAGCGCGAGAAAGCCTGAGGGGCTTTCCAGCGCCCGTATCGCATAACCAGCCGTTGAGTGTTACCCTTATTGATGGCCTCTGTTGCACCTCCGGCGCGGCAGCTGTGGAAACCGTACTGCCTGACAGACAACCCGATACCTGTCAGAACCCTGTCCAAGTCCAAACGTGCCTGACCGTAGGACCACCGCTGCTGGGGGAGGGGCTTGGAGGGGCCATCCTTGGCGCCTCTGAGAGCGCAAAAAACGAAGTGGTCTGGATGCCGGCTGGGGCTGCCTAGAGCCAGCAAGCGCTCAACGAGAGCCACTGGGCAACTGTCTGTGTTGGTCCGTTGAACAGGCACAACGCTCCCCTGTCGATAGATATCAGTTTTGCTCGATCGCACAGAAATGGACATCAAGTCTGCAGTGAACGATAGGTCTGACACGTGGAGTGCCAGTGCCTCCGAAATCCTGAGCAGACTGGTGAACATCAGGGCCAGCAGTGCCGAAATGCGTAGGTCCCGCAGAGGGGCAGTGGAGTGAGCATAGTGGTGCATGATGGTAGTGATGTGACGAGGAGTAAAATGCTCCTTTCGTTGCATCGCAGCAGGGTTTGACCGCTTGCTGCCTTCGACCACTGCCCGGGTCAGAAAGGATTTGGCAGGGTTTGGACAGAGCTCGCAGAGATCGAACAGCCATGACAGAGCAGCCCCGGCAAGTTGCACAGCAGCAGAGCCTGATGACTGAGAGACCTCCGCAAGAAAGGCGGGCACGGCACCCGCTGGTGGAGACAGAGGGTTGGAGCCAACGAAGTGTTGTGAGAACCACCGCTGCCACTTGTTGATTTGATAGCTGTACGACCGAATCGTGCTGGGCTGCCGCGACTGCATACAGAGCCCCAGAATGTCACTCCCCCGGGCACTGCCCAGCTGCTGCATGCATGCACTGAGCTCTGAAAACGATCCTGAAAACCATACATTCGACAATTTGGTTATACCATGGACAAGCTCTGCATAATTGATTCGTGAGCAGAGCTGACAGGGTGCCGCGCTCGTTTTGAACAAAACGAGGGGCGAACAGTGGTGCCACGCTCATTTTTCAAATGAGGTGCGAACAGCGTGCCCGCTGGCTTCCCAAACGAGGGGCATACAGAGTGCCCTGTTCTGCCAGGCAGATGGTTCGTGTGAGAAAAACGCGTTCTAAACAGAAGTTTTTGAAACAACTTGAGCGTTGCTACACGCTTTTTGCCGAAAAAACTCCGGTAGGCCACAGTAGGCTACCCAAGCACCGCGCACGTGCACTGGACGTGGGGCTGACAGATTGCCGCGCACGTTAACCAACGTGGGGCCACAGATTCTCGCGCATACCAATGCGGAGATAAAAGTTTAGAAAGCGCGTTCTGAACGCTTACTCCAAATAAGAAAACAGACGTTAGAAAGCGCGTTCTGAACGCTTACTCCAAAGAATTTTGCACTGATGTCATAACACCTTTTAAACAACCAACAATACAGTTCTGTGGTGCATTCATAAGGATCGCTCCTGCCAGGATGCCGCGCCTGTTCGCTAACATGTGCGTATCAGGGCGGGTGGGCGGGCATCTACACAAACGTAGCTAACGATGACCGCAGAGATGGTGAGACCCGCTCGCGGCCGACTTATCAAGTCGGCCGGATGACCGCGCCCCCCACACTTGACCAATCAGCGTCGGACCCCCGGCCGCGCCAATTAACCCCCAAATTGCGTTTAGACAAACACTGACCGTTGGACACAAAGAACGGGAAGTTCTCAAGCACACCAGACTCCAACCAGACGCCTCTGGCGTATGCATCACAAAGAAACAGACTTGTCCCTCGACGGCTCTATAATCGCTTCGCCAAACCTGACCCAAACAGAAAAAGCATGTTTTTGGTACCCGTACTTTCAATTCAAGAAAAATACATTTTTCCTTAGTTCAACCAGAAAAGAAATGTGCCACAGACACATAAACTGACTGGGCTCGCCATGGCAGTTAATCAGAAACTGTTCAGTATTACCGTGTAGTAAAAAGACCTATTAGTCAAGTTGAAGCGCTGGACCATTCCAATGCATTTGATGAACAATAAGATAATTGATTCATCAGAAAATCTTGCAAAAGTCTTCAAAATGATGAATAGTAGTGGACCATTTCATGATGAATAGTATGATGACATGATGGCATACTGATATATCAGTATGGTTTGTTGGTAGGAGTTAAAGTTTGTTGAAGAATCATTATTTAATTGTTCCTCAATTTCTCTGATGAATAATTTCTTCAGTTCATCATTTTTTGAAGAATAGTAATCGTAAAACGTGAAGAACTATTCGTCAATAACAATTCATCAGGCCGAAACGAACCATTGATGAATTTTGCGGTTTGTTGGAAAGAGATATAGTAGTTTAAGCCCACCACTCTTGTTAAAAATGTATTTTTTAAGTGGTTTGAATCGATCTCAGGCCTTTCTGAAGCCGTACGGGTACTGTAGTATGTGGTCCTGGCACGAAAATAACTTTTTGTCAATTTACATTCTTCCTGCGGCAAGGAAATGCAATATAGAGTAGGCACTAAGGGTTTTCATGGTCAGGGAATACATTTCTGACATAACTATAATCAGATATGGTAGCTATATAGCTATATGGGCTAGCATTTTGGCTGAGGGGGTAGAATTTTCAATTCCTGAGGGGGGGCTGAGGGGGTGGTAAGCCAAAAAGTCCGATTTTTGGCTAAAATCAAGGTTTTTTTGGCTTATTTCTCATTAAAATAAGCTAGTCTGAGCTCATTTACACCTAATCCAGGCATATTTTATAATACTTTTCTATACAAAATTCTTCCAAAAAATTCCTGAGGGGGTTAGCGGTCGGCTGAGGGGGGGGATAGGTCAGAGCCTGAGGGGGCCAACCTCCCCTCAGCCCCCCCCCTTTGCCCATGTCTGACTATAATCACTGGAATACTGTATTTTGAGGTCCCAACACGAAAATTGTTATTTTGCGTTTATGCATACCTGGTGTGAGGAAACGCTCTATATAGCAGTCAATAAAGGTTTTCAGGAGTGGAAAATCTATTTCTGACATAACCATCATCGCTTTACTGTGCTTTGAGGTCCCGACGAGATCGTTTCCTTGTAACAGAAACACCAAAATAGCAAAACATAACATTTTCTCGTCAGGATATCAAAATACAGTAATCCAGAGATTATAGTTATGTCAGTAATGGATTCTCTGACCATGAAAACCCTTAGTGCCTAAGGTCTTTCAGGGTTCTTATGCATCAGAATCGATGTAAAACTCAATTTTGCACCATAGCTGTGAGTTTAGCCAAATCGGTTGAGTTGGTCCCGAGTTATTTCAATCCTGCCCCCAGAAATCTGAAAATCGCCAAAAATGGCCATTTTTAGCATTTTCGGCCAAATTTGACGCTGCTTATTAGGGCCCTATAATTTCGGAAATGCCTTTTTGCAGATTTCGGAAATTTGGAAATTCAACTTTCGGAAATTTGGGAAAGCAAAAAACGGCAAAATCGGAAACTTTCGGAAATCCATTTTTTTCTAAAAAAACCATTTAAAGGTATTGTAGCATGGTATAACCAGTTCTACTATTGCATTAAAACTATGTGCATTAAAGAAATCGTTTATAGAGCTCATTTTAACAGCAAACATTCAACAGTATGTGACGAGATTCACCATAGACACTAGACCGGATCGAATCAATCAGACAGTGTTAAAGCCAAGTCCACAGTAGTATTTAAGTGAAGTGACACTCAAACTCGAAATGCCAAAAATCAGCATAAAAATAAACCATAAAGCATAAAATATGTGGCCATATAAATTTGCTGCCCTGTAACTATAGTAATCATAAACATCATTTAAATTCCTGGCTTGTGTTGCAAACTTATATATATATGTCATAGGGAGAAACGGAATTCAGGGAGATTCGGAATCTCCCTAGGGAGAAGTGGAATTCCGTCTCTCCCTAGGGTTTTAGGGAATGTGACCTCTATTCCCTCACTCCCTAGGGAGATTTGGAATCCCCAACGCTCCGCATAAAAGGTCACTCGAGTGGGTCGCTCTTTTGCCCTCAGGCTCTGCGAGAACAACTTTTACAACCTGTCCCGGTCTTAATTGCAACAGCAGTTCAAACGGCATGCCGATATAAGTCCAGTATGTATTGCACTTTTACTTTTATACAGCCAAGAATCTAAAGCACAGAAAGTAAACAAAGAATTATGTGCACGCACATATGTACATGTACAGTATCCTCCAGTAGAATAATTACTTAGGGAAGTCGCACGGTTTTCCGCCATGGCATTTGGATGAGCATTTTAAACCTGGGCGCAATTCACTCAACTTGAAACAGGCGCAACGCTTAGTACGGCATGTTTGTTTGCACTTACACATAGACTTTACACCATTTTCAACACCAGAGCTATAACTACCATAGGATGTCTCAGACCGAAATGCCTTGGTTAGTGTGACAGGCTGATTAGGGACGGTAAGAGGGCGTTTCGTACCGCGCACAACATGAAGTTGCTCCTGAAAGAACGGAGTGCTGATAACACCAGCAGAACAGCCCAAGGAAGCTTTAGGCCCGTTTACAGACACCACTTCGACCTCGAGATTGCGGGGACACGTGTTGCTACGATCAACCCGCGGGATTGGAAGAAGCACGTGATCACCCACGTGAAGACTGTGTTTGGCGGCAGTTTGCTCCTCATACGCAGACTTTTCCTTCTGTCGCTCAGATAGATAGTCAGCGAAACCTTGGGCACGAGCAACAACAGATTCAAGGCTGTTTCCGAGTCCTCTAGCACTTTTTGCTAAGGCCAAGTCCCAAACAACCACCATACCCTCCTTCAGAAGTTTGCCGTTTGCAGTATGTGCAGAAAGAACAGCGCGAACTTCAAATGCCGCCTCACTGACTGATACGACATGCCCATCAACTTCACTTCGAATCACCTTGAAAGCCACAGCTACAGGAGTTGAACGCAATTTTGAGTCGTTTTCCACCAAAAGCACGAACACCAAAGAGACCTATGACGTTAATGATGTTACTGAAGCCAATCTACATACAATGTACGTACCTGAGGAAACTCCGTTCTCAACATATCTTTCATTGCATTTGAATTGAACTCGCGTCCCCGATCTGACTGCAATATTTTGCAGGGCCCATACAGGTGAAACATGAGCCGGACAGCGGCAACCACATCAGTGGCACTTTTCGAGGGCAAGGCAGTGGCATATGCAAATTTGGAAAGGTGATCCTTGGCATGGAAAATCCACTTGAAACTGCCATCCGGGATGCTGGTCATGTCAATCAAATCCATGCCGACACGCGACCACACAGTGTGTGAAATGATGGGTCGACCCACAGGCGCCTTTGGAATCAATTTGTTCTGTTTGCACACCACACAGTCATCGATGTACTTGGAAACGACAGTCTCGGGAACATCTGCTACAGCCTCTTGCAATTTTTTGACTGTTGTGTCTCGACCTGGGTGGCCTGCTTGATCGTGCGCACTCTCCAGCAACTGCGGCAGTTCAGACAATACCAAAACCGGCTTCCGCTTATTGACACAACGCAGACTGTCCTGACGCACAACAGAAGATTAGAGTTTGCATCGAGTGCTTAATTTAAAATATAGTACCTGCTCTACATAGAACTTTCTCTTTAACTTCCACTTCAACTTGGCCGTGATACCTTCTACAACTACTCCACCTGAGCTACTAATAGCTGCTTTCCACAAATCGTATTCGGCTCTGTCACTAGGCAGTAGAAGTCTCGGCATTCCTACGGCCAAACAGTAAAAAGGCCTTGCTTAGCTCTGATGGCCTGCTCTGCCTGCTCTATCTATCACAAGCACGGCGCAGCAGAGGTCAGAGGTAAGAACCGGTTTTGTGTGTAAGTAATCAGCTCTTTTGTGTAGCGCGTATTGCGTAAAATATTTTATGTACGTACAATATACAAATGGAAAGCAAACATTTGTCTGTCTCCTTACTGTAAATCTAATCATCTGTTCATTAATTGCCCAACGGTTTGAACCGCTGTTGCTTAGGTGCCAATTAAGACCGGCACAGAGAGGGACAGGTTGTAAAAGTTGTTCTCGCAGAGCCTGAGGGCAAAAGAGCGACCCACTCGAGTGACCTTTTATGCGGAGCGTTGGGGATTCCAAATCTCCCTAGGGAGTGAGGGAATAGAGGTCACATTCCCTAAAACCCTAGGGAGAGACGGAATTCCACTTCTCCCTAGGGAGATTCCGAATCTCCCTGAATTCCGATTCTCCCTACGACATATATATAATTGACGTTTTATTTGTTTTGCGTTTTCATTTTCCTGTTTGCTATGCATATGTGCTGAAAATAAACCACAAATAAGAAATACAGTGTGATCAAGAAACAAAACAGAAAGCAAAGGGTGACTAACTAAACTAAAGCAGTAACTAAACACAGGGTGCGAATGCTAAAAATTAACTGGATCGAGCCAAGTAGATAAAATAAAAAATATATAAACTTTACAGTACCCGTCAACTGCGCAACTTAACTTGGTTCAGGCTAAGAAAATCGGTGTTGTTTCATGCGCGCTTATTTAAACTACGATTTCAGACGCTTGCGGGCACGTGTAACTTACGATTTTATACGAAACATTCCATATTCGGAAAATTCGGAAAAAAATGGAAAATTCGGAAATGACACTCAAATTCGGAAATTTCCCGGGAAATTTCGGAAATTTCCGAAATTATAGGGCCCTACTGCTTATCTCTGGAACCGTTCCACCTAGAATCAAAATGAATACATTTTTCAAGTTCCCGAGGTCTGTAGATTTATAATTCACTGAAAAAATCGCGTCCATCCCAACTACAGAAAAAGCAGATTTTTTCCGTTGCGCAAAATAGCATTACTATGGCGCGTTGCGCAGATTAGCTTGCACCACAGTACCGAGCTCGGACCCCTCTACAACTTTGGTTATGAGGCAAAACGCGCTGTGACGCACCCATAATGAGTACAGAAACAAATCATCTCTTCTTGCTGAACTGAGCAGAAATCTGCGTGTTTCCGGCGAAATTGCGATTTTTCACAAAAACAATTATCAGAATCGTCATCAGCATAAAAAATTGACCCAGAGAATAAATTTTTGTCAAAATTTAACGAAAATTTTTTTTCGTCCAACACTTCCAGAGCCAATTTCGACCCGTTGGCACGCGATGATTTTCTCCAAATTTTGTGTGTACGTTGCGGGTTTAGTAGGCAAAATAATATAAAAAATCTACGTCTGTCCCGTCATTCCAAGGTGCAAAGGTTAGGGTCAATGTCTCGGTCAGTAAGCAAAAAAAATGGCTTCGACCGTATTTTTGGTCAGAAACAGCGGTACGGAGAGATTAAAGCGCATTTTGGATACCATTTTTGAAATGTGCATGTCATTGCGGATCTGTTGGTGTATTGAATGTCAACCTAGCGCAAATGTTGAGTGTATAACGCTGGTCTGAAGCGGACACCTGAATTTTGGATTTTTGGGTCGACCACCCTTACTTTGGAGGGGGGGCCTGGCGCTCTGGGGGTGCACCGGAGCTCATACTTTGTGCTTCGCAGTTTTTTGACACATACTTATATGTATGTAAAAATGAGCAAAATCGGTGATGTGACCCAGACCAATTTGGGGAGCAATCCTGAATCCTCTCAGAAATTGCGTCTTTGACAGGCTGAATTTGTAGTAAATTTAGTAAATCCTGAGCGTTAACTTAATGCCGGAACTTAGAGTTTGAAATGAACATTCGTGGAGTGCGTACGGGTTTCCTACTACAATGGCGAACGGTTCATCATACCGCAAAAATTGTCTTTCGTTTTTCTCGTTTTGTTTTTGTCGAAATGTTGGTTTGTAAATTTCGATTACTTTGAACATGGATCGTTTTCTTAAGAAAAGGAACAGGAGCGCTATTGATTTAGCCCATAGCTACTGTTGTTTGTGTATACACATAACCATTTACCATACACAAAAATACACATTGTTTTTTCAATGTGTATACACATACACATTGAAAATTCCGATACACATTACCATACACAAACAGTGCTTGAAATGTGTATTTTTGTGTATGTGTATTTGATCAGCAAAAGTCGATAAAATTTCTAACAGACACGTAAAATTTCTATATTTTTGCTGCAGAAATAAACTGTAGATATCCTCATAAATCCTTCAAATGGCCTAAGCAACTCCATTTCAAAGCTATCCAAGGTTTCAAGCGGCAGACTTTGAGAGATTTGATTTTCCTAGCATTTCTGACCAAAAATCTGCCAAAAAATTTCCATTTCAGTACAATACACATACACAAATATACACAAAAATACACATTGATTTGTTGAATGTGTATACACAAATTACCATACACATTTGAAGGTAAATGTGTATACACATACACTTACACAAAAGGAAAATCCAATACCAAACAACAGTACGTACAACCGAGTAGGAAGTTTATAGTTGGTTCAGTATTGCATAATCGTGTCGGACAAACTTACTTAAAATAAATTTACGTACTATTAGTCATTAGTTGTTTGTAGGAGAGTAAAAATAAAGCTAAGAGGCAGTGAGTGACGTGTTGCTAGCGGGTGGTGGAGGCTAATAACACTGCCTACGGTAGTGTGGGTCTGGTGGGGAGTAGCATCGGACTAACTGCCGGGCGGTGCCTTTGAAGTTGGGGCTAAAGGCGACAATAAGACAATATGCGGAGTCAAGTGCCAGAAAGGGGCCGCTTAGGGCCGCAGCCAGCTTTAAAGGCCCGCACCGGCGCACATCAAAGGATTTCTAATTGCCTATCCAATAAACAGTGATCTCGGCTGCCGGATTAACGCTAACCCCCGCAGCCGCCATCGCCACCAACCCTCTCGCCTCCCACTAGACACAGGTCACTAGCTATGACCCTCGCAGCTATGTGGATCTTCCTTCTACTCGCCACCATCGCCACCCCCAAGGTAACCGCTATTTTAGTGCCTTTAACGGCTTTCTGGAGTAGAGTGACGAAAGAATGCTTCACTTTATGAATATAGTCAAGACTCTAAGTTTAGAATAATTTTACTTCAATGAATGTGACGTAAACGACGAAGGGAGGTGGGGTTGAGATGTCTGACGCCGCTCCGGGGAGGTGGTTAGCCCAAGCTCAAAAATCGAAAACATCGCAATTTTTCGGCTAAAAATCGTCAAGAATCGCTAATTCGCTGTTTTTGTGTCACTGTTAACTTAAAGTTGACTCTATTTACGCGATGATTTCGTATAGTGCCAACAGCAATGAATTAATTAGCTTTCATTTCATGTTTTCTTACCTAAAATATAATTATCTAATTTTTGCTGCATGTATAAAGGACAGATTTTGACAGTAATAGAACCAAGTTTGTCTATTTTTGAACAAGTACCCATTTTTCGATAATTGGTCTATGTTGCAAAAATTACGAAGTAAAGTTTACCTACCAAATTAAATGTCAACCGAAACAAAATTTTACAGATTTATGAAACGTCATATTTGCATATTTGATTTAGTACTCCTATTTCATTATTATTCATTCAGTAAACAATTTTGTGCCATTCACATACCGTATTGTGCTGTTTATACATACTGTATAGTACCCGGGTAATTAGGGTTCTGCTAAAATAAAATTGAATCCATTTATAGTGACCTGATGCAGTATATATGGCACTCTACAAATCTGCTCTTTAAGAAGCTATCAATACTATGTAAAATTCTTTGCTGAAATTAGGGACTAGTTGTAAAAAGTAGGTTCTTTACTTACATACATCTAAACCTCTAGATTGCATTATCTACTGTTTTCCTTCATGCAAACAAGGTTTATCACCAAAAATACTGTATTATTCAAATGTTTTGCATTGATAACTGCTCAGAATTTTGATTTGCAGTAGCTCGGGTACAACTCTAAGTAGTCTCGGTAAATAATGTCTACCGCGCGATCCAAATAAAAGCAGATCGAATATTTCAGACGCTGCTGCCACTAAAGATCAAAGTTTACCGGCGGCAAGTATCTGGCAGCGGGCCGAACATTGGCGGCTTCGTAAACTCTGCTGAGGAATTTCTGGCATCTGCGCGTATGAGCGTCTTTTCTATTTGTGGATTCGGCGCTCTCGCTCACAATCTGTCCATTCGATTCAACTGGACGATAGTTTCGCAGAACGGACGCATGTTCAAGGCAGAGATCATATCAGAGAGGTGTCACCTGAGGTGGCGCGCGCCCTTCGAGGGCAAGTTTCAAGTCAGCGTGTCGGTGTGGGACGCCGCGAAGCCGGATTTGACGCTCGTTTCGTCGACTAGAAACGTGACCGTCAAAGACATTTGGATTGTGATTCTGGGAGACTCCTACGCTTCCGGACAAGGCAATCCCGACTTTCCTGTGCAACTCTCGGGCATTATTCCTGCTACGTGGATTTCTGGTACCAATTACGATTTGTTTTTTGGCACGGTTTTTTGTTAAAATAGAGAGGTGTCATTATCGGGGGGTTCTGGTCTATAGTGTAAGTCATTGCTTGACTGTACTGTTATTTTACTAGTCGATTTTTATTTTACTATTTAGCAAATTTACTAGAAATTCACCCAGTCAATTTAATTTATATTTTTGTTATACTACCAAGCAGCTAATTTTTGTTTTACTAATAATTTTAGTAATTTTACTACGATTTTTACTAGTCATAAAGTGCAATTTGGCATCAAAGATGCTAAGATTTTGTGAATAATTGATGTTGGTCCAAAGAGTCGCTAATTTGATTATGATACAAAGTTCTCCTGAAGTTCAGAGATAAAAATGTGTGAAATCTGACCTAATAAAACTATCTACTACAACTAACAACTAACAAAAGTCGACCCACACGTCTTTTATTGTAAAATTGATCAAAATTTTGGCTGGAAATCATTAAAAACTAGTAAAATAGTAGTAAAATTTCCACTTTACTATTAACAGCGTTCGGTAATTTTATTTAAGTTTTACTTTACTATTGGCTCTCAATTTTACTTTTTACTATTATTTTACTACTAGTAAAATACCGCTAGTATTACTAACTTTTGTTTTACTATACCATAGTAAAATAACAGTACTTGACCGATTCTGCTCTGTTTACACGTACTGTACAATGTACATAAACAAGTCATCCGCCGATGGGAAAGGGTTGGTGGTGGTCTGGCGCCGGCCAGTGGGGCTGAGCCAAATGGGAGCGGGCAGGGTAAACGTTAGCAAGAAAACAACGATTACGTAGGTAGTAAAGTAGTAAATAGAATATGTGAAACATTCTTTAGCAAAATGGATTTACAAACACTAAGACCAATATGTCTTTGGAATCGAAATAGTACGGCTCAGACGAAGAAATGAAAGTCGACTTTTTTTATGTAGCTGGAAAACGCATGCATACTTTGCATACGTACCAACAATATTACTGTCTAAAATTGTAGAAAAATAGCTTTTAATGAATGTGAGTTTTATGTAACCATGTCGGGCGTCGTGGCGAGAGTGGGATAGGTGGTTTACCTTCCAGGGAGGGGTTCAAATTTTCAAATATCTCCATAGAGATGTGCACAGGCGCGGGGCATGCCTGCCAGTTGAGGATTTTGGGCGGGCCGCATCGGGCTGGACCAAAATTTTAGACAGGTTTGCCGGGCCGGGCCGGGCATGTACAAAGGTAGAAATTTTAGAAATAATTCAATAAAATTAAAGAGAAATGAAAAATAAGTGCTTAGAATGGCAATTTTCAAGAGCTTAGCAACTTCAATTTTAGCTTTCAATTCGAAAATTCAGAACAGCCGGTTCAAAAGTTCAATTAGACAAAGCAAAATGATGGGCGAGGTCGGCCGGTCCGATTTTGATACCCCAAAGGCTCGCTTAGCCAAGCACCAAGCCAAGTATTTTTGTCCAGCTTAGTGCATTTTTATCGAAAATTCCCTGTGATCACATTGTTTTCTTTGAATTTTGGAGCATACAGAAAGACCTTCTATTACGACATCCTCCAAAACATCGAATTTGAAGGATTTTTAGTTCTCTGACCCAACTCCCTGTCCCAAACTTGTTTTGTCATTAGAAAGCGTTGGTCTAGTTTTGGCTTAACTTTACACTGCTCCTAAATAGTCAAGTCTCTATGTGCGTGATCACAGTACATTCACATTCAACAGAATAGCCCGCATTTTGTCACTGCTCGTTGGATCTGCATACTGTACACTAGCAGGCCTTAAAACTACAGTACAATGGAAGCATTTCTCTTAGCCAAAATTATGTATAGAAACGAGTTTCACTCCAGTAAAACCAAAAATAATTTCAAAAAATTCCTAACAACTGTAAATCCCATTGATTTTGATGAATTTTCTAGCCTCTGACCTTGGAAATGACTAATTCCATGGCCTTGTAAATCGGGAAATTCAGTGTTTTGACTTTGTAAAACATTTTAAGCAAATACCGAATAAATATAATACCGGTATTTTTGCAAATACCTACCCATACCGAACAGATTCCTGAAAATCCCATACCAAAACAACAGTAGGTTACCCTGAGCTGGAAACATTCTCATACCCCAAGAAAGTGGAGAACCCCTTGGCTGGGCTCAGAGCGCAACCCTCTTGGGGGCCAGTTGCATGGGGACCTTTGGGGATTCTGGATTGACATTCTGGAGGAGGGGTCTGACTGAAATATTATGCCAAATCAACTGCCCAGAGGGACAGGGGCTAGTTAATTATGGTAAGGCTTCTTCAACACGTAGACAACAATGTTTCATATCTTGCATAAAGGAAAAGGCCGAATATGATGACCTATTACATTTCCAATGCTGAGGTTTGACTTTGTAAAACATTTTAAGCAAATACGGAATAAATACCGGTATACCCGGATTTTTGCGAATGCCTACCTATACCTAACCGATTCTTGGGTATGCCGAAAATACCTACCCTTACAAAACCGATTCCTGAAAATCCCATACCCAAACAACAGTAGGAGGAAAAATAGACAAGAATGAGAGAAATTAAATAATTATGTACTAAAACTGTCTATGTTATGCTCAGAATACGTTTTAAATCTTCAAAAATGTCTCGTCTTTGTCGCGCAGAAGCCCAACCAGCCACTTTAAACTACTAAAACTTGTAATTTCTCTCAGCGCAGAATGCTTTTTAAACACCTTCTTGAAGGCTAATTTTGCGAAATTCTCTCTCGCTTGTTGGGTAGCAGCCCAACCAGGCAATTTCAAAATTTTACACCCCCCCTTGCAAAATTCTGCGTGCGCCACTGATGGCGGGCACCATATATGGTACCACCACAGTCCCCGAACGTAAGGTACAAGTACCATATATGGCACCCCCACGTTCGGCCACTGTGATGGTAGTATATACACTTTGGTGCCACTTCATTGAAATTTTGTACCATGTATGGTACCGGCACCATAAATGGTACCGGCCATACATGTACTAGAGGTCTGCTGGAAATGCCAAAGCCCCTCGCTCCCCGACCCAAAAATACAAGTACTAGTAGTGGCTCCAGTACAAACAAACTGGCTCAGAAATCACTAATTTTTAGCCTAAAATTCGCTTGAAAAGCCTTTGGAAACCGAATTTGGCTTTTCGACTGTTTATATTTAAGAAAAATCGGTGTTTTTGGAAGCCTTTTTGTCATTTTTTTCTTGTTTTTACGCTATTTGGCAGATTAAGAGCCGGTTTCTCTAGGAATCGACTTTTGCTCCTTAACCTCCGGACAAATCTCAACTTTTTGTCTCCGATTTGGCTGAAATTTCATATTTTGGTGTAATTTGACCTAAAAAGACATTTTATCACCTTCCCGGCCATTTTTGAGAGGGTCACTTTTTCGACCCTCTCTCAGATTTCGAGTCATAACTCGGGACCAAATGATCGTAGGAACTTGCCAATTGTATATTTAGAATCAGAAAATTATTCTCTTTCAAATGATGCCCTACTCGACTAAATTTCTGAGAAAAATTTTTTTTCGAATCCTTTCCGGGCCCGATTTGACCCCCACACCATCAATAGTTCAACTGTTTTATTTCATGGAAATGTAGCGCTATGTTTTTGCTTTCGATTAAACACAAAAAATCGAAAAAAAAAATGTACGTCAAATCGAGTTTTTGGGCCTTGAAAGTTGAAAATCAAAAAAATTTTCCTTATACTATAAACAACACAACTTGGTCAGTTTTGAATCGAATTCGAAGATCTTTGGCACACGTATTACTGTTCATCTTGCACATAGCGCACAAACCTGGTCCTGGTTGCCGCTGTTTTATGCTTATTTTGTTCATCATTTTCAGTTTCGCAAACAATTTCTCGGTTTCATTTGATGTTTTCCATGATGGGCGTCCGAATTGTCTTTTTGAAAGGAATTAGAGCTGGAAATCGGGCCGGCCCAACCCAAGCAATGCCTAAGTGATGGATAGTTGGAAACTTTTGCATTGAATAAACATTCTGCTTACTTGGTACTTACAAGAAATAAGCATCAATTAGCATTGTGCACTATAACGAATATTTACAGAGACTGCTTAGACTCTGTTACTCTCTTGTTATTTGTTTTCTCCTTCAGCAATGCCATGTAAGATTTGCATAGGTGTGCATGTGAACAGACTAAAATATACATTATTGATCCTGGCCGCTGTGGGATGGTGACTGCAAAACTCGTCATCTTGACTCAACTATTGACGTATGTACATATGCAATCTATAGTTTGTTCAAAAAATATGCAACCTGGCGATTTTTTGCAAATAACTTTTTTGGAGACCTTGGGGCGACTTGAGCCTTATATTACGTATAACCAAAATTGTAGGCAACGTCGAGCTCCAGCCTGAGGTAAATCCTAATCTGCGCAACCTTTGCTCTGAACACTAATTTGCGCAATGTCAAAAAATGAGCTTTTTTCCTAATTGCGATGAAATTTAGATGACTATAGAATTCGATTCTTGAGTCCTTGGCGACTCCAATGATGCTTCCATGACATGTCTAGGCCAAACCGATCTGGAGATATGGCTGGTCAAAGCATCGAAAAATCGTGAAAAATGGCGTTTTTTGAAAATTTCACAAAATAGAGGGGAAACTAGGCAGACTGACGGATTTGGGTGAAAATTCCTGAATCCCTCCTCACTGGCCCATACCCCCCACAGCCGACCATAGCACCATCGCCCACCCCGCCCATAAAATTTTCGCATATTTAAGGCAAAATAGGCGTTTTTTGGACTTTTTTGGGACCTGTGTCAGAATCGATTCCGGCGGTCAAGAATACACCATTCAGGAAGTTTCACCCAAATCCATCAGTCTGCCTATGTTTCCCCTCTATTTTGTGAAATTTTCAAAAAACGCCATTTTTCACGATTGTTCGATGCTTCGACCAGCCATAACTCCAGATCGGTTTGGCCTAGACACGTCTTGAAAGCATCAATGGAGTCGCCAAGAACTCAAGAATCGAATTCTATAGTCATCTAAATTTCATCATAATTAGGAAAAAAGCTCATTTAGAATTCATTTGACTATAGAAGATTCATTTGACTATAGAATTCGATTCTTGAGTTCTTGGCGACTCCATTGATGCTTTCATGACGTGTCTAGGCCAAACCGATCTGGAGATATGGCTGGTCGAAGCATCGAAAAATCGTGAAAAATGGCGTTTTTTGAAAATTTAACAAAATAGAGGGGAAACATAGGCAGACTGATGGATTTGGGTGAAACTTCCTGAATGGTGTATTCTTGACCGCCGGAATCGATTCTGACACAGGTCCCAAAAAAGTCCAAAAAACGCCTATTTTGCCTTAAATATGCGAAAATTTTATGGGCGGGGTGGGCGATGGGGCTATGGTCGGCTGTGGGGGGTATGGGCCAGTGAGGAGGGATTCAGGAATTTTCACCCAAATCCGTCAGTCTGCCTAGTTTCCCCTCTATTTTGTGAAATTTTCAAAAAACGCCATTTTTCACGATTTTTCGATGCTTTGACCAGCCATATCTCCAGATCGGTTTGGCCTAGACACGTCATGGAAGCATCATTGGAGTCGCCAAGGACTCAAGAATCGAATTCTATAGTCATCTAAATTTCATCGCAATTAGGAAAAAAGCTCATTTTTTTGACATTGCGCAAATTAGTGTTCAGAGCAAAGGTAGCGCAGATTAGGTTTTACCTCAGGCTTGGGCTCGACGTTGCCTACAATTTTGGTTATACGTAATATAAGGCTCAAGTCGCCCCAAGGTCTCCAAAAAAGTTATTTGCAAAAAATCGCCAGGTTGCATATTTTTTGAACAAACTATAGCTTGCATATGTACATACGTCAATAGTTGAGTCAAGATGACGAGTTTTACAGTCACCATCCCACAGCGGCCAGGATCAATAATGTATATTTTAGTCTGTTCACATGCACACCTATGCAAATCTTACATGGCATTGCTGAAGGAGAAAACAAATAACAAGAGAGTAACAGAGTCTAAGCAGTCTCTGTAAATATTCGTTATAGTGCACAATGCTAATTGATGCTTATTTCTTGTAAGTACCAAGTAAGCAGAATGTTTATTCAATGCAAAAGTTTCCAACTATCCATCACTTAGGCATTGCTTGGGTTGGGCCGGCCCGATTTCCAGCTCTAATTCTTTTCAAAAAGACAATTCGGACGCCCATCATGGAAAACATCAAATGAAACCAAGAAATTGTTTGCGAAACTGAAAATGATAAACAAAATAAGCATAAAACAGCGGCAACCAGGACCAGGTTTGTGTGCTATGTGCAAGATGAACAGTACAATACGTGTGCCAAAGATCTTCGAATTCGATTCAAAACTGACCAAGTTGTGTTGTTTATAGTGTGCAATTATAAGGAAAATTTTTTTGATTTTCAACTTTCAAGGCCCAAAAACTCGATTTGACGTACATTTTTTTTTCGATTTTTTTTGTTTAATCGAAAGCAAAAGCATAGCGCTACATTTAGGTGAAATAAAACAGTTGAACTATTGACGGTGCAGGGGTCAAATCGGGCCCGGAAAGGATTCGAAAAAAAATTTTTCTCAGAAATCTAGTCGAGTAGGGCATCATTTGAAAGAGAATAATTTTCTGATTCTAAATATACAATTCGCAAGTTCCTACGATCATTTGGTCCCGAGTTATGACTCGAAATCTGAGAGAGGGTCGAAAAAGTGACCCTCTCAAAAATGGCCGGGAAGGTGATAAGATGTCTTTTTAGGTCAAATTAAACCAAAATATGAATTTTCAGCCAAATCGGAGACAAAAAGTTGAGATTTGTCCGGGAAGAGTCGTCTCTTATATAAACCGGCTCTTAAAATAGTCATTTTTAGCGTCCTTACTGAAAAACGTGGTAAAAACGCTTTTCCAGGCGTTTTGGCGCTTTTTGAAATTTTGGACCCCCTTCTGGGTGAAACCCCCTCGACCCCACCTGAGGAAAACCCCCAGGTCGGCCCGGAGCTGTTACATGAATGGCACCGGCACATATGGTTATGGGTAGGGGTACCATATATGGTACCACCACATATGGTGTCGGTAGCATAAAGGGCGTTAAGTGCCAGACTGTACGACCACCATGAAAACTGCCGTTTTAGCCGGGTGTCACCGAAGCAGTCGATCATGGGCCTTCCACGTGCAGAACCTACTGAGCCAGCACTACCCAGACTACGGCATCCTCCTCACCTATCTGGCCTGCTCCGGGGCCTCGATAAGCCACGGAATCTTGGGTCCCGGTCCTCCCAACACCCATCTGCCAGCCCAACTGGATGTGGTGGAGCAAATCCAGACAGAAGCCAACAACAAACTGTGCAAATGCGACTACGTCGACTGCTGTCCGAACGGGCGAATCGGCCCGGCCTTGGTTCTGCTCTCGGCTGGAGGCAATGACATGGGATATGCCGAGATTATCTTCTCCCTCATGTGGGGGGACGCGCAACGCATGTTCCTCTCAGTGCCCAAGCGACTGAGCACACTGCGAGCGCGGTTTGAAGAATTGGCGCTGGCGATGGAGCGTCGAATCTGGACGCCGCCTGAGGGCTTCTTTGTGCCGCACTACTTTGACATCAGCAGGAACGAGCGGGGGGAGGTGGACGCCAATTGCTCAGAGTTGATTGCAATTGGTACCAGTGACTTGGCCAGGGCTGAGAAACACATTCTGAGAAAGATAAACACTGTCATCAGTCAGTTGAACAGGCAGCACCAATGGTCGGTGGTGGAGGGGGTGGAGCGGATCTTTGCCAATCACGGATTCTGCTCCTCTGATTCGTTCATTGTCAGTGTGAATCAGTCGATCAATAGACAGGGCAACATTTTTGGAGCATTCCACCCGGACGAGCGGGCGCACATTCAGATTGCACAGTTGGTCTGGAAGAAAGTGCAACTCTACTTGAAGGACAAGCTGCAGTTGTGATATGGACGAGTGAATTGAATCGATTCGAACCTTTTATTTGTATTCTTGGTCGCTGCTGGTCGTGATTTGTAATGCTTCATTTAATCGAGAAATATTTTTAACAATCGCTCTCTTAAGTATGTAAGTCAGATGCAACCTGGATCTATTAATAGGTTTTAACCTGAAATTAGTGGACTTGAACCTGATCCTGAACCTATTCTATTTTCGCCGGACTTGAACCTGACCCGTTTTATTGGACTTACTTTAATAGGTTTCAAATTTTGATGGCAATTCTAGGCAAAATTCGTTAAATTTACAGTTCGATTGCGCAGAAATTTAAGAGTCAGTCTCTGGGCCAATCGAGTTTCAGTATTCAGACCCAAAAATGAAACTTTGGCGTGGAGGGCTCAAAGTTGGAGGACTAATACGTATGGATAGGTTATATAACCACCGCAAAGGATATCCCGATTCGACGCTCCACGCTCGAGATACGGCCTTCTGAAAATCGGTCCGCTTAACTATGGGACCAAAATTTCAAAATCGAATTTCTAGCGCACTAATCAATATTGGGACTTAAAAATTGGGGGTTTAGGGTAACTTTTAGAGTACTTTTAGAATCAACGGTCGAATTCCATTTTCAATGAAAAAGATTTTTTTCGACCCCATTTGGAGCCCCCTAGCTCGTCTGGAACCCCCCCTACACCGTTTTTTTTATTTCAGAATATTGTAGCGCTATCAATTCCCTACAGTTTGGTATAAGCCACATTTTCTGACCCGTGGAAGAAAGTGGTGAAATATGGCTTCAAATTTGAAAAATCCTCAAATTTTTAGTTTTGGTTTTGGTTTTAGTAACGGTGAGCTAGGGGGCTCCAAAGGGGGTCGAAAAAAAATTTTTTCATTGAAAATGGAATTCGACCGTTGATTCTGAAAGTACTCTAAAAGTTACCCTAAACCCCCAAATTTTAAGTCCCAACACTGATTAGTGCGCTAGAAACTCCAGCAGGAAATTTTGGTGAAGTACCAAAACTAAAAATTGGAGGATTTTTCAACTTTGAAGCCATATTTAACCACTTTCTTCCACGGGTCAGCCAATGTGACTTATACCAAACTGTAGGGAATTGATAGCGCTACAATATTCTGAAATAAAAAAAACGGTGTAGGGGGTTCCAGACGAGCTAGGGGGCTCCAAAGGGGGTCGAAAAAAATTTTTTTTCATTGAAAATGGAATTCGACCGTTGATTCTGAAAGTACTCTAAAAGTTACCCTAAACCCCCAATTTTTAAGTCCCAACACTGATTAGTGCGCTAGAAACTCCAGCAGGAAATTTTGGTGCAGTACTAAAACTAAAAATTTGAGGATTTTTTAACTTTTAAGCCATATTTCACTACTTTCTTCCATGGGTCAGCCAATGTGGCTTATACCAAACTGTAGGGAATTGATAGCGCTACAATATTCTGAAATAAAAAAAAACGGTGTAGGGGGGTTCCAGACGAGCTAGGGGGCTCCAAAGGGGGTCGAAAAAAATTTGTTTTCATTGAAAATGGAATTCGACCGTTGATTCTGAGAGCACTCTAAAAGTTACCCTAAACCCCCAATTTCTAAGTCCCAACACTGATTAGTGCGCTAGAAACTCCAGCAGGAAATTTTGGTGCAGTACAAACTAAAAATTTGAGGATTTTTCAAATTTGAAGCCATATTTCACCACTTTCTTCCACGGGTCAGCCAATGTGGCTTATACCAAACTGTAGGGAATTGATAGCGCTACAATATTCTGAAATAAAAAAAACGGTGTAGGGGGTTCCAGACGAGCTAGGGGGCTCCAAAGGGGGTCGAAAAAAATTTTTTTTCATTGAAAATGGAATTCGACCGTTGATTCTGAAAGTACTCTAAAAGTTACCCTAAACCCCCAATTTTTAAGTCCCAACACTGATTAGTGCCATACATGTCGTTGGGGGGGGGGGGGGTAAAGGGGGGGCCGGCCCCCCCCCCAAGCCCGATTTTTCGGCAAAAGTCCCCCCCCCCAGCGGATTTTTGGGGGGGGGACCTGAAAACCCACTTTTGGATTCCAAAGTAAAGAAAATTTTAGCCCAGACAATACATTCTGCAGCACAAAATTGGGTTTTCGGCTACCATACAACCCAAAACAGGGTTTTGTAAGGCTTAGAAATCCTAAATAGGGTTTTTAGACTGCTTAGAAACCCTGATTAGGGTTTTTAGGTTACTTTTAAACCCTGATTAGGGTTTTCAGGTTACTTTTAAACCCTGATTAAGGTTTTTAGGCTGCTTTGAAACCCTGATTAGGGTTTTCAGGTTACTTTTAAACTCTGATTAGGGTTTTTAGGCTGCTTTGAAACCCTGATTAGGGTTTTCAGGTTACTCTAAAACCCTGATTAGGGTTTTCAGGTTACTTTTAAACCCTGATTAGGGTTTTCAGGTAGTGATGTAAAATTATGGAATTTGAATTTCAATTCAATTACAATTAAATTATGGGCTCAGTTTTTAATTTCAATTAAATTAAATTAAATTAATTGAAATAGTTTTCCATTATTTTCAATTACAATTATATTTTCAATTAAATTATGGAACCTTGGAAAATTTCAATTATGAAATTTTTTTCAATTATTTTTCAATTTTTTTTTAAATTGGTGCATTTTTTATGTTAAAAAAACCAAGAACTTCGAAAAAATGTCCGTGTAAAAGCTTAGAGACAGCAGGTTAGCCTGCTGCCCAACCAGACGAGAAAATTTTAAAAAGTTTCCTATTAAAACGCATAGATTGGCATTCTGGGGAAAATTTACAGTTAGTTCATTATTATATTATATACTGTATCAGTACATAATCTGAACGTTTTCAGCATTTTTTAGCAAAATCATTTCCTAGGTGCCTTCGCAAAAAAGGGGGTGTCAGTCAACCCACCATACAGTACATACATCCAAAAATTACTGTTTTGACTTTTATGAACTACGAAATAACGAAATAAAAAGCAGAGCATAAAATATTACAAAACAAAGTGAGATCAGTATAAGCCGGCACAGTTGGTTCAGTGGTTTAGGCCGCAAAGCCATTGTGCGCGTGGTTGTGCGTTCATCCACTCGGCGAGGCGCAAGTTTCTTGTCGCAAAGTAAACAAGTAAACCGGTCGGCACAACGCCCACCCAACCCAGGCCACCAAAAGCTGGTGACAGAGAGTAGGTAAATGGGAACCGACTGCAGCTGCCTACGTACAGTACCTAAAGCTACAAAAGCTACACATGTGTTAGGACAAACGGGAACGGGGACAGCTACAACTCAGAGCCGCCCAGGCTAACATCGAGCATGTGTGCCTGCTAGTAGTGAAGGCAGCGAAGGAAGGGTAGGATGTGGGTGTGCGTGATGGCAGTGTGGCTTATTTCAGGGGCGGCGGCCCCGCCCGGACAATCCATCTATCCATCCGAGTTCAGTATACAAACCCTTACTACGTTTTTGTTTGACGTCATTCTCTAATACTCCAATACCCTGTAATACTTGCTCATTTCCGTACATTCACCACAGGAAATAATTGAAAATATAATTGAAATTCCAGGCGAATTTCAATTCAATTACAATTAAATTATGGCCCAACTTTTGAATTTCAATTAAATTAAATTAATTGAATTGAAATTAAAAACGGGCCAATTATGCTAATTTCAATTACAATTAAATTAATTTTTTACATCACTATTTTCAGGTTACTTTCAAACCCTGATTAGGGTTTTTAGTAGTGTTGGAAAGTCCGGGGTTAAAAAAATAAGTTCAGGTTCAAGTCAAGTCCAACATCGAAATTTCAGGTTCAAGTCCAGGTTCAAGTCCACCATCTAAAAAACCTGGACAATAGGTTCAGGTTCAAGTCCACTGATAATTTCAAGAATTGTTGAAATTTTGCACTGCTCGCAACTTTTCTGAGCTATTTAAGCCTGTCTACTAGTAATGAAAGACGAAAACCACATTTTATGGGGCAATAGGTTCGTTTTCTCGCATATTCAGTTTGAAAAATCGGTGTAAAAAAACAAGAAATCATGAAAATGTTGCGCAATCCAACCGAAAATTTGACAAATTTTGCCTAAATTTTCACTCAAATTTTGAACCTATTGAGTGAGTCCAGTAAAACGAAACAGGTTCAAGTCCGGCTGAAATAAAATAGGTTCAGGTTCAGGTTCAAGTCCACAGATTTCAGGTTAAAAACCTATTAATGAGTCCAGGTTCAAGTCGGACTTGCCAACAGTAGTTTTTAGGCTACTTTGAAACCCTAAACAGGGTTTTTAGGTTACTTTCAAACCCTGATTAGGGTTTTTAGGTTACTTTCAAATACTTTCAAAGCCTGATTAGGGTTTTCAGGTTAGTTTCAAAGCCTGATTAGGGTTTTCAGGTTACTTTCAAAGCCTGATTAGGGTTTTCAGGTTACTTTCAAAGCCTGATTAGGGTTTTCAGGTTACTCTCAAACCCTGATTAGGGTTTTTAGGCTACTTTGAAACCCTAAACAGGGTTTTTAGGCTACTTTGAAACCCTAAACAGGGTTTTTACGCTACTTTGAAACCCTGATTAGGGTTTTTAGGTTACTTTCAAAGCCAGATTAGGGTTTTCAGGTTACTTTCAAAGCCTGATTAGGGTTTTTAGGTTACTTTGAAACTCTAAACAGGGTTTTAGCACTGGCTAGAAAGCCTAGAGAGGGTTTTTAGGTTGATTAGAAACCCTAAATAGGGTTTAAGAACTGCATTCAAATCACTAAATAGGGTTTTTTTTAGTAATCTTATAAGTCAAAACAGGGTTTTGCGCGTGCCTCAGAATCGATATTGGGGTTCTCTGAACTATTTTTAGTCAATATAACGCATTTCAATCTGTATTTTATCGCTGAAACTCATATTCAATACGTATTTTGAGCGCAAAACAGCTTTTTATTACATTCGTTGCTTCAATATTCGGTTTTTAAGGCATTTTTTTCAACCGGAACAGGGTTTTTAAGGCATTTTTAATGCAAAAACAGGGTTTTAAGGCTTTTTTCGGCCCAAATAGGGTTTTGAAGCCATTTTTCGCCCCAGAATCCCTAAAAAGGTCGACAAAACCCGCTTTTTACCCCAAAAAAAGGTCGACAAAACCCACTTTTGGACCCCAAAAAAAGGTCGCAAAACCCACTTTGGACTTGGTCCCAAAACCCTATTTGGGATTTCGAAAAGGTCCCCCCCCACGGAAAAACCCAGCGACATGTATGATTAGTGCGCTAGAAACTCCAGCAGGAAATTTTGGTGCAGTACTAAAACTAAAAATTTGTGGATTTTTCAACTTTGAAGCCATATTTCACCACTTTCTTCCATGGGTCAGCCAATGTGGCTTATACGAAACTGTAGGGAATTGATAGCTCTACAATATTCTGAAATAAAAAAAACGGTGTAGGGGGGGCTCCAGACGAGCTAGGGGGCTCCAAAGGGGGTCGAAAAACATTTTTTTCATTGAAAATGGAATTCGACCGTTGATTCTGAAAGTACTCTAAAAGTTACCCTATGCCCCCAATTTTTAAGTCCCAACACTGATTATTGCGCTAGAAATTCGATTTTGAAATTTTGGTCCCATAGTTAAGCGGACCGATTTTCAGAAGGCCGTATCTCGAGCGTGGAGCGTCGAATCGGGATATCCTTTGCGGTGGTTATATAACCTATCCATACGTATTAGTCTTCCAACTTTGAGCCCTCCACGCCAAAGTTTCATTTTTGGGGTCTGAATATGGCAAAGGACCAAGACTCGATCGGTTCAGAGACTGACTCTTAATGGTTTCATGTTTATATACCTTTTTGAAACTGAAAAAATCAGAAACGAAAATTACTACCCCATAAAATAGTCTGATGGGTCTTTGGACTGCCAATGGACACGCTTATAGGGTTTAGAAAAGTTGTAAACAGTGCAAAATTCTACAGTTTTTGTTGATATCAGTGGACTTGAATCTGAACCTATTGTCCAGGTTTTTTAGAATCTGGACTTAAACCTGAAATTCCTTTGTTTGAGTTGACTTGAACCTGAACCTGTTTTTTTAACTGCGGACTTTCCAACAGTTCCCTTGAGGTCCTAGTATTACAGTCATATATGGTACTGGTACCAGTACAGTACAGTAATCACTTTATTTTGTAACTGTCAGGGCGAAATTTTCTCAAGTCTTTCTGGTTTTTTCAAGTTTGTAGCCGGTGGTCCATTGAAGCGGATACAGAAGGTCAACTTAAGAGCCACATTTTATAAAACCGGGGCGGGTCCCCTACTAACCGCGGAACATGAAAAATTCTGACCTATAGTTTTTATTTGATAAATCGATAGCTCTATGGTAGAAAATAACACACGAGAAATATTTTCACTCGCCTGTCACTAATACGCAAATTAGGGCCAAAAAAGTGTTTTTCCACCCAAATTCGGTCTTTCTTATATTTCTCCCGCATGTGTTGACGGATCGGGCTGATATTTTCAGTAATAATGCTGGGTATATTGGGTATATAACCTATAAAATTTGAAGAGGATCGGCGAAGGTTGAGATCGTTAATTATAATGAAATGCAAATTTTGGGGTCCTGTAAAAAATCAAATTTTGCAAAAAAAGGTACCTCGAAATTTTCGACCAAACTTTCAGTGTAGGTTGCTTAAGTGTCCCTCAAAGTAAACCCACTTTTTCCGTTTGTGGACTTTGTCTCTGTTTCGAGAAATTAATGTTCGAATTTTCATACACACGTTGGTAGAAAAAACCGGAATTTACTTCCAGCTTTCGTTTGAGCAAACGGATCTTTTAGCGTTCGGTCTCGCTTGAAAGAGCGCGCAATGGCCGATCGATTGTTGGGTCGCCGGCTAGAAACAAACCACTTAGTCGGGAACTGTAAGAGTTTAAAGTGAGCGAGTTGACTACACTGCGATTTTCTCATGTTTTTGAGTTCTGTAATGTTGTTTATCATGGCTTTTGACTCAAAATCCGAATGGAAAGTGTTCGCTACGTTTCGAGAAGGCTCAGCGTGCCTTAGTAATCATTATTCAAGAACTGAATGTGAAACGCACAGCTGGCCACCTCCAGGCATTCTCTCAATTGACATGGAACCTTTTCGAAAACGCTGTACCTTGGCAGATTTGGGTTTTGTTTGGCGGCTCTTCTTCAAGCATAGCATTAAGCTTTTGAATAATGGTTGTTAGAGGCACGCCGAGTTTGTATGAAACCTCCAATAGTGCAAATGTACAAGACAATGGTTTATTACAAACACTAGCACAGAGTCCCGTTCTAATTTACAGTGACTCAGTGATTTACTGCTGAGAGTCAACAAGAGTGCAAAGACGTATGTAGCGCTGGCCCTTGTGGCACACACGCAAAGTTTTATTATCCTAAAGACAGAAAGACAATCGGTAAAGCGTACACAAATCTGACACACACAACAGACCGACAGACCGTTTGCGGATCAGCCAATGAACAAAACGGACACCATCAAGAAATCAATAGGCCACATGTATGCTTACTATGTAGGTTGAGGTGCTGCGTGTACAAGAGACCACTAGCAACTGTAAACACACAAGCAATACACAGGTAGGCTATACTGGAAAACGTTATAGTGATTTAGTTCAGCATTATCTATTCAGTTTGAAGGTACTATGAAGAAACGGCAAAAGCAGTGGATGTAAGTACCATTGTATGGAAAGGAGAAAAAGTATATATATGCTGCTACTAGGAACGTACACAATAAACAAACAAATAAACCTGGCCTGGTCAGAAAACTCTTGCATCGAAAGTGCTTAACACTTAAATTAGAGGTTTTTGGCTGCAGTATAAGAGTCAAATTTCACCGAACCAAAGCAAACTCCTAAAGTGTGAAAAGGGGTGCATGTTGCGTGTCATACAAGCGTACTTGTCCAAGAATTAAAGAAATTCGGCTTTCATATTTTACGGGAACAATCGATTTTTTGATGCACATTAATTTCTAAGCAAAAACAAGATGATCTCGTTACATTTCGTTTGAGCAGACTCGTTTAAGGTTTGATTTAAGGTTTAAGGTTTCGAGTTTAGCCAGCATACTACGATTTTCTCCATTTCTAATATGGTTTTTGCCTCAAAATAGTTTACTAGATGCATGCTCAGCTTTTTCCAAAGTTTGCGTACACTTTCCAATCCCATTTTGAGGCAAAAGTCATGATAACAACATTATAAAACTCAGAACATGAAAAATATTGCAGTGTAGTCGACTCGCTCACTTTAAACTCTTACTGTACCCGACTCAGTGGTTTGTTTCTGGCCGTCGACCAACCAATCGATCGGCCATTGCGCGCTCTTTCGAGCGAGAGCGAACGCTAAAAGATCCGTCTGTTCAAACGAAAGCTGAAAGTAAATTCCGGTTTTTTCTACCAACGTGTGCATGAAAATTCGAACATTAATTTCTCGAAACAGAGACAAAGTCCACAAACGGAAAAAGAGGGTTACTTTGAGGGACATTTAAGCAACCTACACTGAAAGTTTGGTGGAAAATTTCGAGGTACCTTTTTTTGCAAAATTCGATTTTTTACCAGAACCCAAAAAATTATAATTCGCGATCTCAACCTTGGCCGATCCTCTTAAAATTTTATAGGTAGAACATCCAATATACCTATCATTATTTCTGAAAATATCAGCCCGATCCGTCAACGCACGCGGTAGAAAAAAAAGAAACACCGAATTTGGCTGGAAAAACATATTTTCGGCCCTAATTTGCATATTAGTGACAATCGAGTGAAAATATTTGTCGTGTGCTATTTTCTACCATAGACCTATCAATTTATCAAATAAAAACTATAGGTCAGAATTTTTCATGTTCCGCGACCTGCCCCGGTTTTATAAAATGTGGCTCTTAATTTTAATTTACCGTAAAACTTCTAATAATAGTGCTGCGCTATTATTTTTTCGTGATTGCTTTTGGGGGCGCTATTATTGGAGCGTGCGCGTTTATTATTTCAATGTTACATTGGCCATCTCAAGTATCCTCAGTTTTGTGAAACTACAGGGTCTTTTTGTCTCAAACACGACCAATCTTCATGAGTTTTAGTCTGACTAATGTTTGCAAGCTAATCAAAGAGAATTGTCTCAAAGGGACAGTACATGTATTCTGCATTGGAAACACCTACAAAGCGTAGATAGCAGTGCGTGTGAGAGCGCTATTATTAGAAGGGCGCTACTATTGGAGCGTACGCTTTTATTCGAAGGTTTACGGTATGTCAAAACGCGCTCAGTACTATAAAACAAAGTGTGTTCAGTCCAAAAATCGCAAGCAGCAACTGGAGGAAACCTAACCCTGAGCTTCTAGAACTTGCTAAGATAATTTTGGACCTTTGTTGCCCTGAAACCCTATCGGCTCAGCCAGCCGGGCGAAGGAACATTCCAAACCGGGTTCAGCTTTCGCAGTCAGTCAGTCAGCTGTGCAGAGCGCAGTCACTTTTGAGCCAACGAACACAGTCGGCCGGCCGCTGCTCTAAGTTTAGCCTAAGCCCAGAGAGTTGAGTCCAAAGATGGTCGACTACGAGAAAGACCCCGGCTGGCAGTACCTCCGCCTGAGTCGGGATGAACAGGCTAAGGACATGGCCAAACCGTTCGATTCCAAGACTAACTGCTGGATCGCAGACAGTGACGAGGGCTTCATTGCCTGCGAGATCAAGTCCACTGCTGGAGATAAGGTACTGTAGAGGGCGGCAAATTCAAATTATGCACCTAAACCTGCTTTATACAGTCAGGCACTTAACGCCGCAGGGAAGGGTTCGGTGCAGCAGGGGCTAGCCTTTCGGCTGAGGCAGATGTGGGCTGAGGCTGTGACCTATCTCCCTCCGCCCCTTCCCCTCATGAATTTTTAGAAAAAATTTGGAAAGAAATTTATTATAAAAGTAACCCTAGATTAGGTGTAAATGAGCTAAAAATAGCCTATATTGACGAAAAATTAGCCAAAAAGCTTGATTTTAGTAACCAAAAAATAGGATTTTCGACTACTGTTGGCAAGTCCAATGAAACCTGGATCTATTAATAGGTTTTTAACCTAAAATTAGTGGACTTTAACCTGAACCTATTTTATTTGAGCCGGACTTGAACCTGTCCCGATTTATTGGCTTACTTTAATAGGTTCAAATCTTGAGTGCAATTTTAGGCAAAATTCGATTAAATGCTAGTGTTTCCGATCAAATTAAAATTAGATAACAAAAATTTAAATTGTTTTGGCCAAAATCACGAAGTAAACATCAATTTAATTACAAATTTAATTTTTCGTGACGACTGTCAAATAAATATAATTCAAATTAAATTTTCTAAAATTAGCCTAAAAAACTTTGAGACGAATTTGCTTGGCGTTGGTATCTCAACTCATTAAAGACTGACTATAAACAACAAGTTGAGTCTAACGTTGACGTTGTTCATGTTTTATAGCAAACACATAAAGCAGAAATAGCAAGCAAAGCAATTTAATAGTTATTTAATTTCAAAATAGATTTACTCGGAAACACTACATCATGTAGCTGTAGGTACTACTGTAAGTGCGGGGGTTAAAAAATAGGTTCAGGTTCAGGGCAAGTCCAACAGCGAAATTTCAGGTTCATGTCCATTTTCTAAAAAACCTGGAGAATAGGTTCAGGTTCAAGTCCACTGATATTTTTGAAAACTGTTGAAATTTTGCACTGATTGCAATTTTTCTGAGCTATATAAACCGTCTACTGGCAGTAAATGACCCAGACCAGACTTAATAGCGGTGCACTTTCGTTTTCAGATATATTCAATTTGAAAAATAGGTGCGGAAAAACATGAAACCATTAAATTTTTGTGCAATCCAAGCAAAATCTTGACAATTTTTTCTAAACATTTTCACTAAAAAATTGAACCTATTGAGTAAAATGCAACAAAACGGAACAGGTTCAAGTCCGGCTGAAATAAGATAGGTTCAAGTTCTGGTTCAAGTCCACAAGTTTCCGGTTAAAAACCTATATAAGTTCGGGTTCAGTCGGACTTGCCAACAATAGTCGCATACCACATCTACCGCTACATATAGCATGCGTTAAGCACACGAAAACATTTTGATTTTAGGTTACCGTGGTGACAGCTAAAGGAAACGAGGTAAAGAAGATTTTTACGAGATTTCCTAGCAATAAAAGTCGCTTTCCGATTTGTAGCGCACCGTGAAGAAGGAGGAATGTCAGGAGATGAATCCGCCAAAATTCGAGAAAACCGAGGATATGGCTAATTTGACCTTCTTGAACGAAGCCAGCGTACTGCACAATCTGAAAGCTCGATATTTCGCCATGCTCATTTACGTAAGAACGGTTATGGAAGATACATCGCTCTTGACCGATTGATTGCACGTTTAACAGTGAGTCTGAAACATTACTTGTCGCACTTTCAGACCTATTCTGGTCTCTTCTGCGTGGTGATCAATCCCTACAAGCGTTTGCCCATCTACACCGAGTCAGTGGTGAAGATGTTCATGGGAAAACGTCGCAACGAAATGCCGCCGCATCTGTTCGCAGTCTCCGACGAGGCTTACCGTAATATGGTGCAAGGTAGACTGTAGTGAGTTTCACACCACCTCACAAGCCCCGCCTACTTTAGACCGCGAGAACCAATCGATGTTGATCACCGGCGAGTCGGGCGCTGGGAAGACGGAGAACACGAAGAAAGTTATTTCTTACTTCGCAGTCGTAGGCGCCACGCAAAAGTCTGCCGACGCTGACAGTGCCAGCAAGGGGGTGCGGCTTTTAGTAATTGGAAGTTGGCTTTATGCAAATTTTGTTATTATAGGGTTCGCTGGAAGAACAGATTGTGCAAACGAATCCGGTACTGGAGGCATTTGGCAATGCGAAGACGGTGCGAAACAACAACTCCAGTCGGTTTGGCAAGTTTATTCGCGTCCACTTCAACACTAAGGGCAGGCTGGCTGGAGGAGATATCGAGCACTGTAAGGAGCAACGGCCAACTTTGAAATGTAGACTCTTTTTGAAAAGTTTATAGACTTGCTCGAGAAGTCCCGTGTGATTCGGCAAGCTCCTGGAGAGCGCTGCTACCACATCTTCTACCAGATGATGTCCGGACATGATCCGAAACTTCGCGGTGAGACTTGGTCTTTTTAGCGTAACATTGCGTTGTGTTACATTACATTGCATGTCAGATGTTATATGTTACTAGATGCTATGTGATAACTTACACTATGCTACAGTACATTATGTTATCTTGCATTGCATTATGTGGCATGTTACAGCTAACATACCACGTTACAATATGCTACATTTCAATTTATAACATTAAGTTGCGTTACATTACATTACATTACATTACGTTACGTTACGTTTCGTTACGTTACGTTACAGTATGCTATAGTACGTGAGACTACATTATGTTAGATAATATAGCGTATTGTAACATAATGTAACATGGCATGTAACACCAATGTAATGTAACATAACCCATAATGTAATGTAGTGTAGTGTAACATATCACATAGCATGTACACATACACATAACAACATGTAATGTAATGTAATGTAATGTAACATAAAAACTACTCCGATTCCAGACCAACTAAAGCTGACCAACGACCTACGCTACTACCATTTTGTGTCGCAGGCCGAGTTGACAATCGATGGGGTGGATGACAAAGAGGAAATGAAGCTGACTTGTGTAAGTGAGCCAAGCTGGTTTGTCGTTATTTTGTGTTGCATCACCTGTCCGACTTTCAGGAAGCCTACACTATCATGTGCTTTGAAGATCAGGAAGTGATGGACTTGTTTCGTCTGTGCGCAGCCATAATGCACATGGGAGAAATGAAGTTCAAACAGCGTCCCAGAGAGGAACAAGCTGAACCGGATGGCGAAGACGATGCCATCAACGCTGCTGCCAATTTCAGTGTCGGCCACGAAGACTTCCTGAAAGCTCTCTGCAAGCCTAGAGTTAGAGTGGGCACTGAATGGGTGAACAAAGGACAGAACTTGGAACAGGTCAGGCTGAACTTGTGCAACTGCATCTTCCCTATTTTTTCTCTTACCGGAGTTTTCCACTTATAAGACCTGGTCTTATAACTGGAAAATGCCCAAATTTAGGGCCACTTTTTGGCGCCCTTTTGAAGACCATGGTCTTCTAACTGGAAAATGTTATTTCAGTGCAAAAAAGGATTTTAGGCGAATAGTTGAATTTGTTTTCACCTAGATGGCTGTTCCAGACATGCCTGACCAAGTTTACGCTTGATTTGTAAAACTTTACTTGAAATTACAAAAAGAAAGGTTGTGTTGAAGCATAGCAGGTACTGTATTGCGTTCAAAACAAAAATCAGAATCATGTGTTAGCTATATTATGCACTTTCGCCTTTGTTTTCTCACGATGGACAGCTTTTGTTCACTTTAAAAACAGTTAATTGTGTGCTAAAATCGGTCAATTAAACTAAGACCATGGTCTTTTAACTGGAAAATGGGTGTCTATGAACCAAGTTTTCTGACCACCTATTAGAAGACCATGGTCTTATAACTGGAAACAAAAACCTATTAGAAGACCATGGTCTTCTAACTATGGTGGTCTTATAAGCGGAAATCTCCGGTACCAATTCTCTTCCATGTTCCCTCTCTTCCATATTACCTACTGTAGGGATTCCTTTGCCTATTCCCTTTTATTCTGTTCCCTGATTCCTTTCGCTACTCTGATTCCTATTGCCTTCCCTATTCTCATTTCCATTCCCTTCACTGTGTATTATTTTCCTTACTCCTCTTATTTCCCTCACTATTATCTTCTTCTCTAGTACCTTTCCTATCCTCTATTCCCCTCCCTATTCTCTTTCTATTCCCATGCCTATTTTCTTTCCTAATCACCCCTCTATTTTATTTCCTGTTCTCTTCCTATTCTCTGCCCTATTTCTTTCACTATATATTCCCCATCATACGTATTTCCTTAACTTTCTTTGCTATTCTGCTTCCTATTCCCTTCCGTATTCCCTTTCAATTCCTTTCCCTCTTTCATTCCTTATTCCCTATTCCCTTCAATATTGTCTTTCCTATTTTCCTTCCCATTCCATTCTCTATTCCCTTCCCTATTCTCTTTCTACCTCCTTTCTTGTTCGCTTTTTAATTCACTTCCCTATTTTGTTTCCTGTTCTCTTCCCTATTCCTTTCACAAAATATTCCCTTCTATATTCCCTTCATTATCTTCGCTTTCCTCCTTCCTTTTCCCTTCTATTCCATTTTCCTTTTCTCTTCCCTTCTCCATTCCCTTTCCTATTCTGTTCCCTATTTCCCTTCCCTCCCTTTGCCTCCGTTCCCTATTCTGTTTCTTGTTCCCTTCCCTATTTTCCTTCATATTCCTTTGACTACAAATTCATTTTCCGATTCCCTTGCATGTACAGTATGTTGTATGTTTATTTCACGGAAAAACAAAGAATGAACTGTCAGAATCACCAGCACCTTCCCTCATACATGTAACAGGTCATCCGCCGAAGGGGGAGGGGGGTTGGGGGGGGGTCTTAGCCAAAATTTTGGGATGGGGGTAAGGCCCTAAAAACGCTCAAAAATCGAAAAAATCCCAATTTTTGGGCTAAAAATCGCCAAAAAAACGCTAATTTGGGCTGAAATACAGCTAAAAAGTGCTGTTTTGCAGGCGATTTTGGCAATTTTTGTGCCTGAAATTGTAAAAAATTGCAAAAATTTGCTCAAAAATTTACTTGCCAGAAAATCGGAGGGGGGGTCGGCGAAATCGACTGGGGGGTCCCCATCCGGGGCGGGTCTGGCCTAAGTCGGGTGGGGGGCAGAGCCCCCATACCCCCCTGTTACATGTATGCCTTCCCTACTCCCGTCACTACTCTGTTCTACTGCATGTTCCATTCCCTTCTCTTCCTTCTTCCCAATCGTAACCTTCCCCTATTCCCCTAACAGTCATTCTATCTGAATTGAAAGAGAAAAGATGTTATTCAGGTGAACTGGGCAGTGGGCGCCCTTTCCAAGGCCATCTACGCTCGCATGTTCCACTGGCTAATCAACAGATGCAACAAAACACTGGGTCAGTCGACGGCCGTGCCTCGCGAAGTGTTCATCGGCGTTCTGGACATTGCTGGTTTCGAGATATTCGACGTAAACCAGCCATTCATATGTGTTTCGTTGCCACAAATTCGCTTGCACTCAACTTCAGTTCAACTCATTCGAGCAGTTGTGGATCAACTTTGTCAACGAAAAGCTGCAACAGTTCTTCAATCACCACATGTTCGTGCTGGAGCAGGAAGAGTACCAGCGGGAGGGAATCCACTGGGAGTTCATCGACTTCGGACTCGACCTCCAAACTTGCATCGAGTTGATTGAAAAGGTAAGATGATTCACTCCGGACTGAAGAGTGATCTTCTGATTCGATCCGACGTGCGATCAGACCTATGTGGTCCATTTCGCGACCACTGTAGTTCGTCATCTTGGACTACTGTTTCCCAGCAAGTTAATAACAAATAGCAAGTTAATTTAATTTTGGGCGAAATCGGGTAGCAAATAGCAAATTCCTAGCAAGTTAATTTTGGGCAAAGCACCGTCTAGCAAATAAATAGCTAGTTTATTTCGGATTGAGGGAGTGAGAAATTTGCTAGGAATTTGCTAGCAATTTGCTAGGAATTTACTAGGCTCAGACATATTCATCCAATATATCTATCTTTCCCCGTTTGGGCTGGGACATGATGTGCTGCCAGGACAAACTTTAAAGCCAAGGTTGGTTACGCTGTGCATATAGCTAAAGTAGGGCTATAACCAAGTATGGAGAAAAGTCAGTCTCTCTCTAGTCTGACAGTAGATTCGGCAAATAGAAAACTACTGAATGTGTTCATGTTAGGGATAACGCTAGACAAAATTCTTGCATGTGCTTCTTTTCTTGCTGTTGCTTGTTCAGCTCATTGAAATTGCGATACAATGTACATATAGTTTTGATTCTAAACGGTACCGGAGTTTTCCACTTATAAGACAAATAGGAAAATGCCCAAATGGGTCACTTTTCACGCCCTTTTAAAAACCATAATCTGATAAATAACTATGGTGGTCTTCTAATAGGAAAATCTCGAAGGCATCACTTGGTTGAGCGCAAAATTTGTAGCAAATTCTAGCAAATTGATAGCAAATAGATAGCAAATTTCTAGCAAATAACAAGTTAGTAACAAATTAAATTTGAAATTGCAGTGTCTAGCAAGTAAATAGCTAGTAAATAAAATTCCCGACAGTTACAAGCAAGTTAATAGCAAGTGAATTAGAAAATAAATTAACTGGGAAACAGTATCTTGGACGTTTCCCTTCTATCACTGCCAGCCACTCTAGCCATGCTTTTGGGCACCAGGTACTAAGAGAGTGCCTGGCGCGTTGATGCCATGGTGATGTCGGCTCCCTGGTGTGACAGAGGCCCCCAGGCCTAGTCGGTTTCCATGGACAACTCATGACGTCATTGATCTTCTCCTCCAACGTGGCATGCTTTGGAGCGGCTTCGGTGCAACGACAGTTCCCGTCGGTTCCCATTTTACCTACTCGCTGTCACCAGCTTTCGGTGGCCTGGGTGGAGCTTTGTGCCGGCGACCAACTCTTTACGGCAAGAAACTTGCCGCGCCGAGAAGATGAGCACACGACGTCGCGCACAGTGACTTTGTGGCCTAAACCGGAGTGATATTTCAAACAATCTACATTTTCTCCTTTTAAATTCTGTTCAATAATTTTCCGAATACTGTCTGGTTTGTGTTTGTCTTTACAGCCCCTTGGCATCATCTCAATGTTGGACGAGGAGTGCATAGTTCCCAAGGCCACTGACATGACGTTCGTGCAAAAGCTGAACGACCAGCACTTGGGAAAACACCCGAATCTGCAGAAACCCAGACCACCCAAAGGAAAACAAGCCGACGCTCACTTTGCTGTGGCCCACTATGCAGGAGTGGTCTGTCTTGTCTGTTTATTGGCTTTTCTCAAATATTCTGCGTGCGTTTAGGTGCGCTACAATGTGACCAGTTGGCTGGAGAAGAACAAAGATCCACTCAATGACACTGCAGTGGCAGTGCTCAAGACCCAGCCGACCGAGAATGTGCTGATCAAGGAAATTTGGAAGGATTACCAGACACAGGAAGAGGCTGCTGCTGCTGCTAAGGCTGGTATGTGTAATAGTTCAAAACATACGGTCAACCATCCCTTAAACGCTATCAGGCATACATGTAACAGGGGGTGTGGGGGTCTGCCCCCCACCCGACTTGGGCCAGACCCCCCAGAGACGATTTTTCCCAGCCCCCCTCCGATTTTTCTGGCAAGCAATTTTTTCAGGAAATTTTTGCGATTTTTTGCAATTTCAGACACGAAAATTGCCAAAATCGCCTGTAAAACAGCACTTTTAGCTGTATTTCAGCCCAAATTAGCGATTTTTGGCGATTTTTAGCCAAAAAATTGCTATTTTGCGATTTTTAGCGTTTTTTTGCCCAACCTCCTCCCAAAATTTAAGCTCAGACCCCCGGCCGGTGCCAGAACCCCAACCACCCTCCCGCAAAGTGCTAAAATTACTGTAAAAAGCGATTTTAACTGTATATAGTGAATACAACACAACCGTCGTTTTAGTCCTAAACTGCGACAGTAGGCGATTTTTAGAACTCTACCTCGCCTTCAACCCCTCCCGCTGCGGCGGATGACCTGTTTGTGTATGCAAGCTAATGGTTAGCGTGCCAACAAACAGTTGAGATATTGTACTGTAGTTAGCATTCGGTTTCGTTCCCTTCCTGCTATTTCTAGTGAAGAATTTGGTGTGTTTGGCGTGGCTGCCCAACTAGTCCATAAAACTTCTTTCAGAAGATACAGAATTTTAGCTTTTACCTTTCTTTCAAAAAAGAATCGACTAGCACCTTTTCGGGACAAAACTATTATATAGAGAAAATGCCTCATGTATATTATAGTCAGTGAAACATCACTTTTCTTTGTCAAGCTTTGACATAATGAAAATGCGCTCAGTCCCCGACGAAGCTGGCGGATGACCCGTATGTTGTATGGATTTAGCCACTTGATTACAGTCTTCTTCAAGTGTATGATGAAGACAAACGTTTAATGGATGCAGCGGAAACATAGACGTTCGCCTATAAGGCTAATGGAACAGAACCAGAGCGTTCGTATTCCTTTTAGGGGCCGTCCCAGTGTGGTGCACTTTTTATCTAGGTAACTAGGTAACTACATAGGTATAACCATACATGTAACAGGTCATCCGCCGATGGGGGGAGGGGGGGTTGGGGGGGGGGTCTGGCGCCGGCCGAGGGGGTCTGAGCCAAAATTTAGGGGGAGGGGGTGGGCACTAAAAAACGCTTAAAAATCGCTATTTTTGGCTAAAAATTGCCAAAAATCGCTAATTTGGGCTGAAATACAGCTAAAAAGTGCTGTTTTGCAGGCGATTTTGGCAATTTCTGTGTGTGAAAGTGTAAAAAATTGCAAAAATTTGCTCGAAAATTTACTTGCCAGAAAAATCTGAGGGGGGGTCCCCATCTGGGGGGGTCTGGCCTAAGTCGGGTGGGGGGCAGACCCCCCAGACCCCCCCTGTTACATGTATGGGTATAACCTAGTATTACCTAGTTAATATTCGGGAAAAGTACTGTACCTAGATTTACTTTACCTAGTTGCTGGTTACTCTATTTTGCCTAGTTTTACTTTACGTAGTTTTAAATCCACATAACTAGGTACTTCTAGGTAGAACAAGTTTATCTAGTTTGATATTTTCAGTTTTACGTGGCTTTTTCAGTCAACAAACCTTCAAATTTCCGGCTTTTCCACAATTACAGTGGCCGAGAGAATGAATTTCTGACTTATTTGATCAATAAAATACAAATATTTACTTGAAATGTATCAAATTTCGTAAATTTTAACTCCACTAACTTCATTATTGTTTTATTGAACCAAAAATAATATTTTGACTTGTTTTCGAGCGTTTTAGGTTTACCTAGTATTACCTAGTTTTTCTGGGCTTTACCTAGTATTACTTTACCTACTTTCTTAGCTGAGAACATTACCTAGTATTACTTTACCTAGTTTTAAATTTTCAAAATGCACCACACTGCCGTCCATAAACTACGACGTTCAAAAATTCCAAATTTTGTACCCCACACTCCCCTCCCAACGTTTTACGACGTTTTCAGCACAACTCCCCAAAAAAGTACAGTGTTTTTGGCTGTCACCCCCTCCGCGACTAAACTTGGTATTGGGTCCCGAATTGAAAATGCACAATAACGTGTACATATTACTGTAGAAGCAAATGAAAAAACTTTTTTGGCAGTGAACTACCCTTTTTTGGCGGTTGGAAACATGAATTGAGTTGAGTTTTCTTTGTAATATAGTTGCATACAAAAGCTTCTTAATCAATTAAAAAACGTCGACGTTTTCGATGCCAACCCCTGCACCTTGCGACGTTTTCCGACATTAAACCAGTCACCCGCACCCCCATACATGGGCCGGAAAAAAACGGAGGTGGTCTGGAGATCTCGGGCGGATGGTCCCGGAAAAAAGTCCAAAAAAAGCATATTTTGCCTTAAATAAGCGAAAATTTTCTCCCTCCGGGAGGGGTGGATCAGGGAGGGAGGTATGGCCGGCCAAGGGGGTGGTATTGGCAGGCGAGCGGATGGGGTAAACCCCCTTACCCGCGCGGCCCATGTATGGCACCGCCTCTCTGAACGTCGTAATTTATGGACGGCCCCTTAAGCGGCGTTTATACTCCTACTGCAGTAGCTACTGCAGTAGGAGCTACTGCAGTAGGTTGGCCGACTCCTTCAGTACTCTTCGGTAGGAGTATAAACACCCGCGCCCGCGCCGCCGCGCTACTGCAGTAGCTACTGCAGTAGGAAAAACTACTGCAGTAGTAAATAGAAAATTTTCTATTTCCTACTGCAGTAGGTCGCCGGAGAGGCGCATTTAGGTGCGGTTTTTTGCACTTTCAAAAGCATTTGAGGTATGAAGTGGGTTTCTGGGCACCGGCAGAACATGTTTTGTTTTTAGTCCGATCAGCAGACATTTTTCAACAGAATGCAGCAACTTTTCACTCCCGACGACAGTCGGTCCGTTATTTTTAGGCAAAACTTGAGTTCCACTCCAAGTTTATTAATAAAATAAGACAGATAGGTGTTGTCAGATGTTGCAAAAGCTTCTGTCCGGGTAATTACGTCCATATCTTCGTCGATCACTACCAAAACGGTCGAGCCTGCATACGTTTCTGGTGTTGAATGGTTGTTGACGGGTTCTGGGTGTGAACATGACGCTAAAAATGTTTTCTGCTGCCATCCTAGTGCCTTTCTGAGCTAAATCCATCATTTCCTCGTATAGCTCCCGTGGGAAAAATAGAATTATTTCTTTTTTTCTTCTTTTTTTCATTGGCTTTAGTTTTACACCGGGAGCCGGCGCGGCTGTTTTCTATTCTGCTCTGACTACTACTGCAGTAGTGTATGTGATTCAGGTTAAGGTTGGCGTATATTCGCCAGCCTGTAAAATAGAGGCAGAGACTGGCGAAAAACTACTGCAGTAGTGTGTCTTCAGTAGGAGTATAAACAGCGCTTAACAGTAAAAGCTCAACTCACTTCCACTGGCCATGTAATCTGATCTCTATCAACAGATGGCGCAATATCGGTTGACAGCAATGCTGGTCAAGGCTGGCAAGGCAAACCCGAAAATTTGAATAATAAGTCAGATTACAAATCGCTTCCATATCTTGCATACACATAGAATCTTGGCTGGAGGAAAACCCTTTTATATATGTTCCAGTTAGTTGACTATAAAGATACTTAAAAAACCAACTGCTATAGGTGGCGGTGGAGGCAAGAAGAAAGGAAAGTCGGGTTCCATGATGACAGTGTCAATGATGTACCGGGAGTCGCTCAACAACCTGATGCACATGTTGCACCAGACACACCCGCACTTCATCCGCTGCATCATCCCCAATGAAATGAAGAAATGCGGTCAGACATCCGCTAGATACAAATACAATCCTTTATTTACCTATTTCAGGAGTGATTGACGCCGCACTTCTGATGAATCAACTGACTTGCAATGGTGTGTTGGAAGGAATCAGAATCTGTCGGAAGGGATTCCCTAACAGACTTCTCTACCCAGACTTCAAGCAGCGGTAGACAAGAAACTGCAGTTCCTTGAAGATTTTTCCGCCTTTCAGGTACACAATTCTGGCGGCGGACGCAGGCAAATCGTCGGAAGATCCAGTTGTTGCATCACAGGCAATTCTGGATGCTTTGAAAGCTGAGAAATCATTGGCTGATGAGGAGTTCAGAGCAGGCGGGACCAAGGTTTTCTTCAAAGCTGGCATTCTGGCCAGACTGGAAGACTTGAGAGACGCCAAACTGAATTACATTCTCAGTGGACTTCAATCTAAGATTCGGTCATTCAATTCGTTGATTGATGCTTCTCGGAGACGAGAACAGCTTGCCGGTAAGAAATTCGAAATGACTGAATGAATGAATGGGTAAAAAAACAAACAACAGACAGACAGACAGACAGACAGACAGACAGACAGACAGACAGACAGACAGACAGACAGACAGACAGACAGACAGACAGACAGACAGACAGACAGACAGACAGACAGACAAAAACGAACGAACAAATGAACGAACCAACAAAAAAACGAACAAAAAATGCACCATACCCTTTTGTAACATACCTGCCTCTACATGAGGGGTCATCTTTTGGACATGGAATCATCGGAACGGCCAAAATTTTCCCCCGGTAGTTGGAAAAGTTTAATGTTTAAACATAGGAAATCCTATCGGTTTTCCCGATAGTTCTCTGATATTTTAGCCGGATATCCGAGAGTGGACGGCAGAAATCCGATATGAATTTTAGGCAGTATGTTACAAAAGTACACAGAAAGATAGAGCATGACCAATAGGTACTAGACGACAGTGGCTCTGATACACAGTGAGTGAAACATTACATTAGCCTTTTAGGTTTCACCATTCTGCAAACCAACATTCGCATGTGGCTGCAGTTGCGCAACTGGGAATGGTTTAAGCTGTACGGTAAAGTGAAGCCGATGCTCAAAAGCGCCAAACATGAGGAGGAAATGGATGCACTGAGCGGCAAAATCAAAGTACCTATTGTACCTTGACCATCTAAAATTTTACCCTCATGACCTTTGAACTGCAGGAGTTGGAAACCAACCTGGCCGATGCAGAAACTAAGCAGACGGACTTGACCGAAAAGCTCAACAAAGCACTAGCCGAGAACGCCGAACTGAATCAGCGACTGGATGCTGAGAAGGGAAACGTGGGATCATTTACAGAGAAGCTGAGCCAACTTCAACAGGAAAAAGCGCAGCTCGAAAAGCAGCTCTCTGTATGAAGTTTGGTCTGAAAATGCTTTATACAGTTATCAACCGAATTAGGAAGCCAATGACAAGATAGGCCAGTCTGAGGATGCCAATACAGACCTGCAGAAGCAGCGACGAAAAGCCGAAGACGAGGTTGCCTCCTTGAAGAAGCAGATTCAGGATCTGCAGCTGAGTCTGAAAAAGATGGAAGGAGAGAAAAACAGTCGTGATGCCCAGATCAAGGCTCTGCAGGAGGAAATGACTGCACAGGATGAGGTGGTGGCTAAGTTGAACAAGGACAAAAAACATCAGGAAGAGGTTGTGCTATCTGTCATAGATGAAGCTAAGCGAAGGTGCTCTTCAGGTTAACCGAAAACTGACTGAAGATCTGCAGGCTGAAGAGGACAAGTACAATCAGCTGACCAAAATTAAGAACAAACTCGAACAACAGTTGGATGGTGTGAGTCATTGTTAAAGAGGGGAAACAATTACATAATTTTCACTGGATTAACGTCCGCCTATCAAATAGCATTAATTTATTTTCTGAAACTTTACTTTATGCAAAAGACCCAAGCCTCATCTGAAACATCCTTTCAACAAGTTTTCATTTAAACAAACATTTTCAGTTGGAGGACAACCTGGACCGTGAGAAGCGCACCAAAACAGACTGGGAAAAGAGCAAGCGGAAAGTAGAAGGTGAACTACGCGTTGCCAACGAAAACCTCGACGAGACCAACCGTCAGAAGCACGACCTAGAAAGCAGCCTGAAGAAGTGGACTGACCGATTTTGAAAGAATTTTTGCTTCAGCTACCAGCTCTTTGCAGGAAAGAGCAGGAACTGCATGCTGTCACCTCAAAGTTGGACGACGAGCAAACTTTGGTGGCGCGCTTGCAGAAACAGATCAAGGAAATGCAAGGCAAGAATCAGGAGATCGAAGAGGATGTTGAGAACGAGCGACAGTCACGCGCCAAGGTACTGGAGGCATTGCATCCTATCAGATCAGTCAGTGCATATACCACCTCTGGCCTGGCGAGGGGTTGGCCTAAACGGTTGCCTCCCAGGGAAGGGCGTGCCTTCCAGGTCTTTTGCAAAGTACACAAACTGATGCAACCATACATGTAACAGGGGGTCTGGGGGTCTGCCCCTCCACCCGACGTAGGCCAGAGCCCCAGATGGGGACCCCTCGAGACGATTTTTCCAACCTCCCTCCGAATTTTCGGTAAGCTATGTTTTGAGCAATTTTTTGCGATTTTTTCTGAAATTCAAGACTCAAAATCGGCTGTAAAACAGCACTTTTTAGCTGTATTTTAGTCCAAGTTAGCGATTTTTGACGATTTTTAGCGAAAAAAATGCGATTTTTGACCGTTTTTAGTGCCCAACCCTCTCCTAAAATTTGGGCTCAGACCCCCAATCACTCTCCCCTTCGACGGATGACCGGTTTTATGTACAGGTGAACCACAAGATTAACAGTTGAGTAGAGAGCGGCAACATGTATATAAGTAAAGTGAAACATGCCTTTCATTGTTACGCAGCATGCTTAGGCTTCAGTTTCTGCTTATGGTAGGCCATACATGCAACAGGTCCGGGCCGCTGGAGAGCGTAAGGTAAAGGGGTTGCCTTCCAAGTGATTAAGTTTGGTGTTGGTGTTTCATATGCCTTGTACGTACTTTACATAGCGATTTTCTTAGCATTTAAGTCCTTGCTAAACGTTGGGACAAATATTTCCTTCCAATAGTTCAAGGTCCTTCGCCCAGGGAGTGGTCAAAAATTTAAGAAAGCTCCAAAACGATTGCGAATGCGTTTCTAGTGTGTTTTAATTAATAATTAGGCTAAAAATTGTACTTTAAACAGCCAAACTGAAGAGCTAAAAGCTAGCGTTAAACGACAAAAAGGCTTCTAAAAGCACCTGTATGTCTTGAATAGCAGCTCCGCAAATGCTACATTCCATTACTACACGGCATTTTAAGCTAAAGATCAACGATTTCTGAGCCAGTTTGTTAGTACTGGAGCCACTACATACTATAGTACTTGTAGTTGCCAGTTCGGGGTCTCTGGAGTGTAAGGGGTTTGAGCTTTATAGCTAGGGATGGCCCTCAAACAGTTTACAGTACAATCTCACAAAATGTATCTAGTCTGAGCGGCTGAAGAGTGAGCTGAACCGTCAAATCGAAGAGATGACAGAACGACTGGACGAGCAGACAGCAGCCACCAATGTACAGACGGAGTTGCACAAGAAACGCGAGGCCGAGTTGACGCAGCTGCGCAGAGATTTGCAAGACAGCAACAACAACCACGAGACTGCTCTGAGTGCCATGAAGAAGAAATGCAACGACGCCATTGCCGAAATGACTGAGCAGCTGGACCAGCTGCAGAAGTCCAGAGCCAAGTTTGACCCACTACTACTGATTTAAGTATATCCTTGATTTGCCTGTAACCTTTCCAGACTAGAGAAAGAGAAGGCGCAAACCCTAAGAGATCTGTCGGATACACAGGCAGCCGTTGACCAAGAAGCCAAACAGAAAATGAATGCTGAGCGACAGACGAAGGAGATGGAGATTCAGGTGAACTGTTGAACAGGGATGCCTAGCATACCAAAATCAAACTTTGAATTTAGTACTAGTACCATACCAAACCAAATTCAAAACAGCTCCTTCTATACTATACCAAAATCAAACGCCTTTACCAGATAATTTTAGTACTAGAATCATGATTTTGGTAAGGCGTATTCATTTTTACTAGCTTATATTTATGACACTTTTCAAATGCGTCTAAATATATTCCCAATCCTTTCTGCATGTTTTTATTCGAAAAAATCAAGAAAGATGGATGGAACATAATTTCCAAAGGCTTCTCCGACATTATCAAAGCAAACTACCACTACTGTACCAAATTCATACCAAAATCATACCAACCAAATTCAAACTGAATTACCTAGTAGAATACCATACCATACGATATCGAATTCAAGGTTTGGATTGGGCAAAAGTTCTGCTTTTAGAATGTAGAATTGCAAAGCAAATGCGATGAACTGACGCGACAAGTCGGCGATCTGACTGCTCACAAAAATAGACTCAACAATGAGAACTCTGAGTTCACAAGGCAACTGGAGGACGCTGAGAACAACCTGGTTGGGTTGCAGCGATGCAAAACACAGCTCACTTCTCAATTGGAAGGTGAGAAAATCATAGCCAAATGTTTAGACCTAACACGTAGTTACTTATACCAATGTGGTCCAAGAGAGGAACGAACCGGTATATACCAATGTAGTCCAATTCCAGAAGCCCGCCACGCAGCAGATGAAGAGTCGCAGGAGAGACAGACGGTGTGTGCTCAGCTGAAGAATATCGAGCATGAGAACGACTCTCTGCGCCAGCAGCTTGAGGAGGAGAATGACGGTTCGTTTGGCAGAGTCCATGTTTGGTTCAGCGGCATTGGCCAACGAGAGTATACAATCTTAGGCAGAGCTGACTTGCAGCGGCAGATTGCCAAGCTCAATGCCGAGATACAGCAGTGGCGAGCCAAGTTCGAGAGCGAAGGACTGGCCAAGGTGGACGAGATTGAGGATGCCAAGTGAGACTGTGGACCAGATTGGTATGCAGATCTGATCCAACTGAACGTTGTTCTAGGCGCAAACTAATGCAGAAGCTTCACGAGATGCAGGAAGAGTTGGACGCTGCCAATACGAAAGTGGGCTCGCTCGACAAATTGAAACATCGGCTCACGCAGGATTTGGACGATGCTCAGCAGGACATTGAGAGAGTGAGACGTGAGTATTTTGTGCCAATTTTAGATGGAATGGTTTAGGTCAATTCCTACGCTCAGAATCTGGAACGGAAGCAGAAAAACTTTGATAAAGTGTTGGAAGAGTGGCGACGAAGATGCGATGACATCTCGGCCGAACTTGATGCTGCTCAACGAGACAATAGAGAGTTGTCAACTGACAACTTTAAGCTGAAAACTAGCACAGATGAGCTTTCTGAAGTAGGTCATCGATTGCGTAGAGTGGTTCATAAATCAGAATTCAGGCATTGGAAGCTGTGAAACGTGAGAACAAAAACCTCGTCCTAGAAATAAAAGACTTGAGTGAGCAACTAGGAGAGGGTGGTCGAAGTGTCCATGAGCTGCAAAAAATGACCAGACGACTGGAAATGGAAAAGGAAGAACTCCAGGTTCGGATATGTGTTTATAGATAAGAAATTAAACCCCATACGTTCCCCCATTTCAGCAAGCATTAGACGAAGCCGAAGCATGCTTAGAAGCTGAGGAGGCCAAAGTGTTGCGAGCTCAGGTGGAAGTGAGTCAGATTCAGCAGAGTATCGAAAAGCGCATCAGTGAGAAGGAGCAGGAATTCGAGAACACTCGAAAGAACCACCAGAGGGCTCTTGAGTCTATGCAGGTACAGTAGGTTCTTTAACATTGATTGCTATTCGTCAGTGTCCATACTTGTAACCGGTCCGGCGAGGGGACGGGTGGGGTAGGGTAGGGTTGCCTTGCTTGCCAGGTGGGGGTCCAGGTTTTAGTTCCATCACAATGTAGTCTTTGATATTGGTCTGGGGAGTTTGTCGAGGGTGTGACTTGGACATAGACACCCCACCAATCCACTTGAAACAATCCAAGACCTATCCACCCACCAAAATTTTAACTACCCCTAACCCATTTTTCCTGCTCATGTATAGTGTTAGTATTAGTCTTGTGCTTGTAAATCTATTTTACTAGAGAATGTTTCACATTTTCTATATTTGTTGTTGTGCTGGCTTGTTTTTTGTTGTTTTTCAGGGATGTGTTTTCTTGTTTAGCCAGCAAAACCAAACCAGTGCAGTACGTGTAGTAGACATCTTTGCAATTCCTCAGATTATTTTGCGAAAAAATTTTAGCCAGAAATTCGAGTTTTTGGGCTACCCTGCGCTCCTCAAACCCTCAAATATTTCAAAACTCTATAATCCCTCAAGACATGTCCTGGCTAGGGGCTGGGTGAGACAGGGAATTGTCTGCCAAGTGGGGTCCGGTCTGGTGCGGTTTCGCCCACAGACGGATTCTAAAGTAGCCAAAACAAAGGAAATGCGTTTTAACATGGGATGTGATCTTCTTGTTTTTCGGTGTATTTTCCGTCTTTTTTCGAAAAAAAACGGTTTTTTCCTTAGGGTCGGAAAAAAACATAAATCGCGGAAAAAAGCTCAAGCTAAAAATAGCTGATTTATGTCATTTCTTCACTAAAAATGGACTTTTGCGATGTATAATAGTCCAGACTGACTCAAAGCTGTTAGAAAAACAACAAAAAGGACCAAATTTGGCAATCTAAAACAAAACGGCAAACTGCTGTGAGAAATTTGCATATGGCGTTTATTGATGGAGCCTGTTAGAGACTGTTTCATGCCTGTTTCGTAATTTATATCTATGTAAGACGTGTATTTCTGTTCTGAAAAGACTCAGGAAGGCGCTGGAAAGCGCTAGCGTACTCAGACTTTCAGCTGGAGTTTAAAATTGTAATCAATTGTAATCAATAAGCCGCCCAATTTCGCTTTGGAGCTGAAAACAAGCATAAAATGACAAAAAGACTTCAAGCATCTATGCATCTTCAATAGCATTTAGATTACCAAAGGTGTAACCTAAAATAGATTATTTCTACATTCTATGCCAATTGTTTTACTACTATAACCACTGCCAATGTAATTCTGGTTTAGAGGTCTTTTAAACCTGCGTTTGGGGGGTGAATGGAGTAGGGGTAGACTTTTCAGCATGGGGGACACCGCTAGTTACATGCACTGTATTCTTATTTCAGACTAGTCTTGAAGCTGAAGCCAAACAAAAAGCAGATGCTTTGCGCATCAAGAAGAAACTAGAATCAGACATAAACGAGCTAGAGATAGCACTGGACCACGCAAACAAAGCGAACGCAGATGCTCAAAACAATCTCAAAAAATACCAGGAGCAGATCCGAGAGCTACAGATGGTTCTGGAAGAGGAGCAGCATCAGTTGCAGGACTTCCGAGATCGGTTGATGGCGGCTGAATCGCGATGCACCCTGCTGCAGAACGAGAAGGAGGATTTGAGCAACACTATGACTGAGGTATCAGTCAACAATATTGACTTCAGCTAGTCACAGGTCCATTTCAGTGCGAACGCAGTCGCCACCAAACCGAACTGGATCTGGCGGAAATGCGTGAACAGGTCAACGAACTGTCTGGCGAACTTTCTTCAGCCAATGCAACGCGACGCAAAGTCGAGGCTGAGTTTCAGTCTGTGCAGGTAAACTGTTGCAGTACAAACCATCCGATTTTCCGTAAACAACGGAAAATAGTTCGTGGGCTGATTGTGGTTAAGGATAGACCATTCCGTGGCCTAATTGCTGCTGGGCCAAATTGTTACACAAATGCCGCTAATTAAAGACCAAATTGCCAGGTAATCAACGGGGTCGAACCCCTACTGTGTGTAACCCTGGCAGCGTTGCTACCACTACACGACAGACGCAGACCAAATTTCGTGGTCTCCATATAGCTCAGCACTGAGCGGTTTGTTAGATTCCGTTGGTGACGAAAAATGGGTTACCTTCTGTGGTTTGCTGTTTTACCTAATTTCAACCTGCAAACTGCTTTAGTCTGAACTGACGGATCGCATCAGTGAGCTGAAGGTTGCCGAAGACCATGGAAGAAAGGCAATGATGGATGCAGCCAAGTTGGCCGAGGAATTGAGACAGGAACAGGAGCACAGCAACCATCTGGAACAGATGAAGCACTCGATGGAAGGACAGATAAAGGTGACTGTTCGCCCACCGTTTCGATTGTTCTCACCATCTCAGTTGCAGGACATGCAGACAGCATTGGAAGAGGCTGAGCAGGCCGCACTGAAGGGAGGGAAGAAGATCATTCAACGATTGGAACAGAAGGTTGTCTGTCTTCTCTGTAAGCAGATTTGTCACCTTGTCTGCTATTCAGATTCGTGAAAGTGAGATCGAGCTTGAGAATGAACGGCGTCGACATCAGGATACCGACAAGGCGTTCAAGAGACAGGACAGACGTGTCAAGGAACTCGAGTTCCAGGTGTTCAAGGGGGTGATGGGCTTTGTGAGTGAGTGGAGTGGTTTTGTAGCTGGAAGAAGAGAAGAAGAATCAGGATCGCATGCAAGAGTTGACTGAGAAGCTGCAGCAGAAACTGAAGACTTACAAGAAACAAGTGGAGGAGGCTGTGAGTGGTGTAGATGCCTCTTCACTACTATTGGAAAGTCCAGGGTTAAAAAATAGGTTCAGGTTCAAGTCAAGTCCAACATGGAAACTTCAGGTTGAAGTGCATCTTCTGAAAAACCTAGACAATAGGTTCAGGTTCAAGTCCACCGATACTAACAAAAACTGTCGAAATTTTGCACTGCTAGCCACTTTTCTGAACCGTATAAGCGTGTCCAGTAACAGTGAAATTTCCCAGATCAGACTTTTTATCGGGCAGTGCTTTCGTTTCTGACATCTTCAGTTTGAAAAATAAGGGCAAAATCATGAAACCATTAAATTTCTATGCAATCCAACCGAAAATTTAACAAATTTTGCTAAAATTGCACTCAAAATTTGAACCTTTTTGGAGTAAGTCCAATAAAGCAGAACAGGTTCAAATCCGGCTCAAATAGAATAGGTTCACGTTCAAGTACACAAATTTCAGGTTAAAACCTATTAATAGGTTCAGATTCCATCGGACTTGCAAACAGTACCATTGTAGCATTGGACCGGAAATCCAAAGGTGCTGGGTTCGATTCCCAGCTACGCCATTGCAAATGCCTAATATTTTCATTTTTCGTTTCATTTAGTACATGCTTTCCATTAAACAGCAACATATATACATGCACATGACGAACGCAAATTGCCAACAAAACAAAAATATTGTTCAAGCTAAAACCTAGTAATATTGTGTTCAACGAAGCGTTGGCTTGTTCAAATGGCCAAAGTGTGCTTTCAAACCAGTTTCATGCTGTACCTTTCAGGAGGAGCTGGCCAACACCAACCTCAGCAAGTACCGACAGGTGCAGAACCAGCTGGAGAGTGCGGAAGAACGAGCAGATCTGGCCGAAAACTCTCTAATCAAACTGCGCAACAAGAACCGCACTGTGATGGGCTCGCTAGTACCTTCCCTCTCAAACTCCGATATAGCCCAATCGGCCGCCGGTCAAGCCCCGCCTTACCGACCGCCCTACACTGGCGGCCTCACCCGAGCCAGCACGGTGGGCCGGTTCGGCGCTAAAATGTTCTAATTGCTGCTGCGAAACTAGGCCTTGCTTTGGTAGATGTTCGCAATAGAGACGAGCCGCGATTCCAGTTTGACTTGCTGTGATTATCTTTGCTTAGTTTCGGTTGTTTTCTGTAGACTGGATAAAGGTTTGTGTGAGAATTGCTTGTGTCTGAAAGATGGTTAAGTCAAGGTTTATGGAAATTCAGTTTTCATTTATCAGAACAGTTCTCTTCGCACTTTCCTGCCTGTTCATCACACTTTACACACTTCAAGTTTCCGCTGGTGCAATTCTCTTTCAACGAGCATCGTACGAACTCTCGGTTACACTTCATGACACCTACAGTAAATCACTTTTCAAGTCTGTTCTATACTATAAGAGTTCAAATATTAATTTCCTTACATGATTCCACTTGCCTTTTTAGGGGATTGTGAAAGTCCTCATCGAATTGAAAATCAAAATACTGGGGCTCACCAACCGAAGGTTCATATAGACATTCAGAAAGAACCAGAAAAATCGTTACAAGTACTAGCAAGCTTAGAAAAGGACCTTTCATCTTGAATCACCACTTGTAGAGTGGAATGTTCTGATCGAAATGTACATACACACCCAACCTGTATCAAATCTGTATGCAGTTGAACAAAATCGCTATTTATAGAAATTGTTGTAAGATGAATGCACAATAAAGCGTCTTATCTGAGATGAGTCAGAAGCTGAGATAGGAATAGCAATTGGAAATACATACGTGCGTGAGTGGAGTGGAATAATGCTTACAAATTAAAGAATATGTCTTATCTACTACTTACCGTAACTATGAAGGCAAAATGGTGAATGTAATGTTTCAAAATGATTTCTTTAGTATTCGCTAGTGTTGTTATGACTACTAGTCAAAGTCAAAGTCATAGTTAATACTTTTGTGATATCGCAGTCAAACAGACAGGTAGTCAAAGTCAAAGTTTGACTACCTTCGTTACATAAATACGTAGTCAAACGAAGACCAGGTAGTCAAACCGTTTGACTATGACTACATTTTGTTATAAGAAGCAGGCTTTTCAAGCGTATTTTAACCCTTTTTGCTGTTTACAACAAAAATATTTTACAAACTTGAAACATTTTTAATCACTTTAGAACACCAAACAAAGTTTTCTCTACAATTTTGAAACAATGAAGTGAAGGGTCAGTCAGTGAATCGAATCTCTGCTTGATGCAAGTTCTACAGTTCCACCAAATCAGGATTAAAATTATGACGTGCAGTAGAATACACTTTTTAGTTAAAGAAAACTCAAAATTTTTCTAGGCTTCACACACAAACGGCGTATTATTCTACTTTACGGCGCGTTTTCCCCCAGCGTATTGTTCATGTTTAACAATAAATTTTGAAGAGAAAAGAACGATTCTGTGATACTTTTTAGTGGCTAACAACGGTTTTTTTCAGGATAAACGATTTATTGATTAAGTCACATGCTTTTCTGGCTGACGTTTGGTGACTGAAACACGATAAATCGCTCAAACTGTCAATTTTGCTCTGTCTCAAAAGGTAGTCAAAGTAGTCAAACCGGTGCTCATCATAGTCAAATGGTTTGACTACAATATAGTCAAATTTGACTACTTGGGTATTGTACTCAAACCAGCGGTAGTCATAGTCATAGTCAAACGGAAATTTTGGTATTGTAACAACACTAGTATTCGCTAGGTACATCTGATGCTAAATGCTGTGTAACGAGTTCCATTCTATAGGCAACGTTTCGGTTATTAATGTTAATTATTCATGCCGTTGCTATATTTTAGAATAAATATGAGTGCTGTTCAGGTTTGATTCATTTCCATATGCACTGCTAATACATAAACACAAAAAAGACCCTAATTTTGGCTCAGGCTCACTATAAGTGTCAGTAATTATCAGTAGTTTCTGTAATACATTATGTGCATTCTGATATTATTCGCCAGAAAATCGACTTACGTAGCTCAAATTTCAAGGTCTCACACACACAGATCTAGATGGGATTGAAGTGTATTGAAGTGGTGAAGATGTCATCCCATAGATGCAGCCTTTCATCCGCTAAAGTATGAAATCTTTGGTTAATTTTTGAAAACCAACCCCTGTCTGTTTCAACGCTCATAACTCAATTATTTGAAAGGTTTCAGTTTTCATCTGTGCACCATTCGAAAGCACATTGTGTGCACTTTCGACCGATTTGCACCGTGTTTCTATATGTCACCCGGTTAGCGAGATATTGTCCAAAATAAGCGAAAGATACTAGATTATATCTAGTTCAGTTGCTATCCAAACCAGTCTGAAAACGTCAAACTATCACTTCTCCTAAACTCTTGCTTAACCATAATTTTGCTATCGTGGTTATTGTAGGTTATAGGAAGAGGTTTGTTTTGGTCCTTGGTCGCATTTATACAGTTTGATGAACAGAGTTCGAAACTAACTTTAGGTTGCTTTTTGTCACCTGCCTCAGGAGATATTCATCTCTACAAAGGCTCAATTTTTCTTCTTCCTTTCAAGAATATGAAACATTTCTAGATTCTGAGGCTTACAGTACCAGACCAATTGTTGTCGCTGAACTAAAAATCACATCATCTTTGGTCTCAAGTATCATCAACATCTACCTGTTAAAGATGGGATCCTTAGAACTGAGAAACACTACCAAAACATGACCCAATATTCCATAATCATAATTTCATAACAATTATTTCATTTCATACTTCGGCGGACTGCATCTCTGTTTCTAATGGATGCATCCTTTTTTCTCGGTCCAGTACTATAACATTTCTCAATCCTACCTAGATTCGCTGGCTTTGCTAAACTTGTGATCGCGTCATGCATAGTTAACTAAATCGACATGCATGAAGATTTCACTCACTGATATACTGCTCATTATTTTGCATATACAAAATAGTTTCTGATGTCTATAGTTTCTTATCCTGGTTTATAGTAATCGAGTCATCAGAGTGGAACCTATTTGATGGACACCTGATTCTACCACCACCAATTGAGCTTTTTGTTATACCCAAGACTTGATAATGACAATGTTTAAGTTTAAATCAAAGAGTAGTCGATTGGAGTGGCTTCGCAAGAATGTCTTCTATTCAAGCACCACCATATCCGCTCTGTCGTACATCAACAGAGCCAGAAGCTGGAAGGAGGTGTTCTTCTGGTATTTGGTGGGCATTGGATTTGTGGCCTACACTGTGGCCAACATTATGAGTGTCTGCCTGGAATATGCCTCTAACCCCACAGTCACAACCACTACAATCTCTTCAAACGTTTCTGAGCAATGGCCGGAAATATCAGTTGAAGTTAAATTTGATCACCTGACATTTGCTCCATTCGAATTTGCTGAATGGAACCCAGACCTTCTGGCATCGGTCAACTTATCGGTATGCACATGTACCCGATCCTGCAGATTTTATACTTTAGCAACCGCAAATCTCAACCTGCTTGAAATAATTGTTTTTAAATGAAAGGTTGAAATGAAAGCTTGAAATAATTGTTTTTAAATGAAATTCTTACATATTATATTTGCGGTTGCTAGAGGAATAGATCTGCGGGATCGCTTTTTTATGGACTCTGTATAGGGTGTCCTATTTTATCACAATTAGTATGAGAAACATATTTCTTTCAAGTGGTACCCACCACTGAATTGAAAAGTTCACTTACATACTGAGAGCAAGTAGAGAAAGGTAAACATGATTCATTCAGTCATTCATTGACTGTGCACATTTACAAAAGTCCAACTAAATACCTCGTTTTTCTACCTTGTACAGAAATTTCATCCCTATTGAGCAAAAACCGCCGTGACTTGTTTGTAGATTAACTGTACATTCACTTATTATTATTATATTCCTCCCCATACACTGATTTTGAGCATTGATATTAAACATTGATTTTAGAAACACCGTGCAATTTACAGTAAATCCTCTACAGAAGGCTATGGCCCTGTATTATTATTGCTAACTTGGACTCATTATTGTTTTACAGTAATTTTATATTTTTAGCATTAAAATTGCAGAAATTTACAAATACCGTAAAGCTTCTACAGAGGATTCGCTGTAAGAGCACCTGCCAGAAGTGAAACAAATAATTTCAACAACAATGAAACATGCAGCTGAAACTTTCACTGAAGAATTTAAATATTGGAAATCCACTCTTGGCATTGGAAACATTTTACTTGTCCAATTTTATCGGGAACCATTAATATGGTTATTTCACGAAAATATTGCACATTCTAAAGCATATTTTAGAAACATAACTGCAGACCAAATGAACGACTGGGAGAAAGTTAATCGTCATAGTATCATCCAAAGTCTCATAAAACAACTGAAAGGCCAATCAAATTATAGCATGTTGGATTTGGAAACAAAAATGTGGCACGCTACCAAATCTCCACGTTCTTTCTTTACTTTTGCACCACCAGATTGGGTGCAACGTGCAGCAGGATTATTGGCGCTGAATATGGCTGAAGGGGCTTGTATATATGAGAAAGAGAATTGTATGGCTCTGATTAGGGCCGGAGGATCTTGTTCAGATAAGAAAGACAATTGCACTGCTTTGTTCGAGTCCTTCCAAGACGCAAATGTGACCATTGCTCATATTATTAACACGCTATCAGATGCGGTCACTTACGATCTTGGTGTACACCTGAATTGTCACAATTCTGACCATAATAAGATGTTCAAACCTAGAGTCAAGTTCCGTTCACAAATCTGTGGCCTGACACGGTTACCATCACATGGAACTTATTCTGGTGGTCATAAATACTGTTTTCTCATTAACATTGAAAATATGACTGTAAGCAATCCAAAGTGCATGCTTCAAGTTGACCTATGTCATTCACTTGCTGATTATATCTCGAGTATACTTGAACCTTTAAGGAAAATCAGGCAGAAAGAATTTCGCATAGTTCTGATTGAAGAGTGCAACAAAATATGCAAATTCAATTACACTGTTGTTTGGGTATAGAAAACCAGCTCTGAAACATTGCAAAAAACATATATTATAATTAACTACAAAACACCTTATATATGTGAAATTTTCATCTACTGAGAGTTGCTCAAACTATTTATTAAATGGATAGACAAGCATAGATGCAGTCAGGGATGTGAGGTGGGAAAAAAACACCGGAAAAAAACTGTTTTTTTCCGGAAAAAAACCGGTTTTTTTCCTAAGGGTCGGAAAAAAACATAAATCGCGGAAAAAAACTCAAGCTAAAAATAGCTAATTTACGTCATTTTTCGTTAAAAAAATGGACTTTTGCTATGTATAATAGGCCATACTGACTCAAAACTGTTAGAAAAACAACAAAAAAGACCAAATTTGGCATGAAAAAACAAAAATACAAACTGCTGTAAGAAAATTTGCATATAGCGTTATTTATGGAACCTGTCAGGCACTGTTTCATGCCTGTTTCGTGATTTATATCAATGTAACACGTGTATTTCTGGTCTAACAAGACTGAGGAAGGCGCTAGAAAGCGTTAGGAATCATAAAACCAGCCTAGGATACTCAGAACTTGGGCTGGAGTTTTTTTCCGCGATTTAGGAAAAAAACCGGAAAAAAACCGGAAAAAAACTGGAAAAAAACAGGCCGAGGTTTTTTTCGGAAAAATATACAACCCTGGATGCAGTATACGAGAAAAATGATAATCGATTTTTGTACTGCACTCAACCACTTCTTTACTGATTCTGCTCAGGATAGCTCACTCGCTCGCTCGCTCGCTCTTACTGATTCTGCTCAGGATAGCTCACTCACTCACTCACTCACTCACTCACTCACTCACTCACTCACTCACTCACTCACTCACTCACTCACTCACTCACTCACTCACTCACTCACTCACTCACTCACTCACTCACTCACTCACTCACTCACTCACTCACTCACTCACTCACTCACTCACTCACTCACTCACTCACTCACTCACTCACTCACTCACTCACTCACTCACTCACTCACTCACTCACTCACTCACTCACTCACTCACTCACTCACTCACTCACTCACTCACTCACTCACTCACTCACTCACTCACTCACTCACTCACTCACTCACTCACTCACTCACTCACTCACTCACTCACTCACTCACTCACTCACTCACTCACTCACTCACTCACTCACTCACTCACTCACTCACTCACTCACTCACTCACTCACTCACTCGCTCGCTCGCTCGCTCAATTTGGCGCAACATGCAATTAATCAATCAATAAACTGTCTAAATAACACATGAAAGACAACACTAATATCTCAACCCAACCTAATCACCATTTTGCAACCCTAACAACAGTGTCCACATCAATATATGGTATACGATTAAACCTCAATGAACACAGTGTCGATGTGGCTCCTTTTTTCTCAAATGAGATTGTATACGAAACTGCGGCACTGTATAACAGGGAAAAAGTTCTCAGGTATTGTGCTCTCACTTAATTGCTTAAAGTTGAAGATTTCTAGAAACTGTCTCAACCACACATCAACCGTTAATTGCATCTATAAATGCAAGCTACAAGTAGCCAAGAGCCTATGTAACCGGGTTCCGTGGACCCTCTACTTGCAATTACCTGAGCTGGGTGGAACAGATTTCAGCAAGTGTGGTGTCTGCGGCTTCGACAAACATGGATACTACAACGACCAACTGATCAAATCCAATGCACTGAACAGGAATTGCTTAGCAAAGTGCAAGGCTAAGGCCTGCCAAATCGAATCATCAAAAGTCAGTGTGTTCAAGCGCGAACCTAATCGAAAGTTGATCAGTGTTGCGATCTCCAAAAAACAAGTATTATTATTTTGTAAACAGTATTTAGTTTTTAAATAATCCTCATCATAATTTTGCAGATCCAAAGCTATCCGGTGTTTGAAACGGTCTATGCCAAAAGCTTTTCGTCGTTTCTGAGCGATTTGGGAGGTCAACTGGATCTCTGGATGGGAGTCAGTGTGATCGGTCTGCTGCATGCCGTGATTTTGATGCTGAAAGTGATTTGCAGAGCTGTTGTTGCGTGTAGAAATTCAAAACGTACAGTTGCGCCAATCTCTGCAAACATCTATCATTGTTAGGCTTGGCAGGCAGCCTGACCTGTGATTTATTGATAAATATCTATACATTGTTTGTTGTATGATGCAAACCAAAGTTTTAAAATTAAATTTTAAACTATGCAAGCACAGTGTTGTGCAAAGGCTTGTTAAAATGTGTTTATCTAACAAACAACTCTAATGTTTCAGAAAAATTATTTCTTAACCTATTCAAACTTAAATGTATTATTACTAAAGCCGTCTTTCATATATGTAACAGGGAGTCTGCCCCTGCCCGACTTAGGCCAGACCCTCGAGACGATTTTGCCGACCCCCTCCGATTTTTCTGGCAAGTAATTTTTTGAGCAAATTTTTGCGATTATTTACAATTTCAGACACAAAAAAATTTCTAGAATCGCCTGCAAAACAGCACTTTTTAGCGGCATTTCAGCCAAAATTAGCGATTGTTTGCGATTTTTAGCCAAAAGCTTTTTTGAGCGTTTTTAGTTCCCAACCCCCTCCCAAAATTTTGACTCAGACCCCCGGCCGGCGCCTGACCCCCCCCCCAAACCCCCTCTCCCCTTCGCGGATGACCTGTTACATGTATGCATTCTTTGTTCTGTTCATTGTGTTAAATTGTGAGCGCAGCGTTGGGCTTGACTGGTACCTGTTTGCAATTAAAAGTGACTTTGATTCTGATTCTGATTCTCTTCAAAGTATGCAGAAGTTTACCACTGAAGCAGTGTTGCTTGAAGCAAAACTTAATCCACTCCGCGTAACAGTAGCAACCACTAAACATGTACACCATCGTGTCATGTCTCATAGGTTGTACAATTGTTCTAACAAAAATCTGCATGCCACTGATGGAGGCTGAATTTCCAATTAGTCAGCAAGAAGTATCGCTACAATTGCCATGCAAACCAAGCGATAGCAAAGGAGTTCATCTACTGGCTGAGTTGACATTTCAACACATTGGTTCCTTGCCGTTTCTAGTGGACACAGGATCGGAGAGAACCTTCCACTACATGGGCAACTTGACCTGTTACGAGGTGATCAAGTGATTGAATGACTAAACAATCTGAAATTTCCACTTCAGATGAATGCTGGGTACAACTTAGCTGACCGAACCACTCTCATACTTGCTCTGCATGCTGGCGATCCGTATGATCCGCCTGCTTATCATAAGGTGCAGTGTGACGATAATCTAGCTAACATGAGACTATTTTGGCCATCTGGAAAAGAGATCACAAAACAGTTTGAGTTTCTGGAAACTGTTCTGGTCTGCCATGACCAAGCGCTGCGGTTCCGAGTGTTTGAGGAAACTGTAGCATTGTTCAGTGCGAAAAATTGAGTCTGACAAAAGTTATTTGCAGTTGATTGTGGGTGACCGACAAGTAACAGTGCCCATCGGTGCTGTGACAAAGGTGATCAGACGGAAAAATGTGAAAATTAACCTACAGTTGGGAATTCTTGGTCTCTCTCCTAAGTTTGGCCGGCCCTGGGTGCATTTTCTGACTGCATTCCATAAAAGCTTCCCCAAGCTGGACCACATGTTTGCACTGTACATGGGAACAACGAGCATGCAGCAAGGAGGTTTTCTGTCCATTGGTGGACCTTCACCAGTTGTTGATCAGGCAAAGCTCAACACTCTGAAAAGTTTGAATGCTGCAGAACCACGATGGCAATTTTTCGGTGGCCCTGTCTGGGTAAGCATGAATGGGTTGGTCGGTCAGTCGGTCGGTTGGTCGGTCGGTCGGTCGGTCGGTCGGTCGGTTGGTCGGTCGGTCGGTCGGTCGGTGGGTGGGTCGGTCGGTCGGTCGGTCGGTCGGTCGGTCGGTCGGTCGGTCGGGTCGGGTCGGTCGGTCGGGTCGGGTCGGGTCGGGTCGGTCGGTCGGTCGGTCGGTCGGTCGGTCGGTCGGTCGGTCGGTCGGTCGGTCGGTCGGTCGGTCGGTCGGTCGGACGGTCGGTCGCACGGTCGGACTGTCGGTCGGTCGGTCGGTCGGTCGGTCGGTCGGTCGGTCGGTCGGTCGGTCGGTCGGTCGGTCGGTCGGTCGGTCGGTCGGTCGGTCGGTCGGTCGGTCGGTCGGTCGGTCGGTCGGTCGGTCGGTCGGTCGGTCGGTCGGTCGGTCCTCCTAACAGACTGAAACTCAATGACATTTTAAATCTCTGGACAGGGACAGGGTTAAATTGATTTCTTCAACCCGGAGCAACAATCTAAAAGTTTAGGTTCACAATCAACTTAGTGGTGTTAGCAGTGAGTTGATAGACTCCGTAACCATCTGGGTCGACTCCGGCGCTCCCTACACCCTGATGATGCCAATACTCTTATTCCAAAAGGTATGAACCAAATCTTTACAGCTAATCAAATCAAATCAAATCAAATCAAACTTTACTTCCTTTTTAAAGCCAGACACCTGTAAAACGGTACTTAGGCAGAAGCAGTAAAACAGATAAAACAAAGCCTATGCGATATGTAAAATAGCTAAGTAAAATGAACGTGTATTCACAGATGCACTGTAGCCACTGCAAAAATTACCTAAGCTTCTTTTTTTAGTTCTTCAGAGTGATGAACGCATCAAGAGAATACTTATCTTGCGAATACTGGCAAAAAGTGAGCCCCTGGGTTAAAATAGAAGTTTCAGTAAACAGCTCAATATGTCTATTGCCTGAGGAATTGATGTGGAAGTACGATAGAAATGGAGAGACGGTGTGTGAAGTGATCGTTAGACCTCATCAGTTGCCATCTCAAGACGCATCTAGCTTAATTATGCTTGGCGTTCAGTTGTATAGGCGGCATTACGTTGAATTTCATTATAATAACTTGGATGACAAACTGATCAAGTATGGTCTGATGGATCAAATAAGTGTTTGGTAAAGTATTATGGACCTATGATGCCACCTTTGACTAACGTAGGCACAAGCGCTGGTTTGTTATCATGCATATGAAACAGTAAAAGGCAAGTTATCTGCACAATACAATGACATACTCACAGGGAAAACGCCTTTTGAGATACGGTTACTGCGATCTGCTAATGTACAGTTAGAGATCGCATTAACCGTGCCTTGTAATCGCATTAACCGTAGCTTGTCATCGCATTAACCGTGCCTTTTAACCGCATTAACCGTAGCTTGTCATCGTATTTAACTATCGTAAGACGGTCTGTCTACAAAGATCTCATTAGCACATCGTTAATACGTTAAATGCGTTAAATACGAATCAACCAAAGCCATTCCAGAACGCAGTGCTGACTGTTGTAGCACGGTTAACGTGATCTGCTAATGCGATTGTTGCAGATGATCTGTAAATGTACATTAGCAGATCCATACATGTAACAGGGGGGTCTGGGGGGTCTGCCCCCCAGCCGAAATCGGCCCCCCCCCCCCCGGTGGGGGACCCCCCCCCCCCCGAGACGATTTCACTGACCCCCCCCCCCTCCGATTTTTCTGGCAAGTAAATTTTCGAGCAAATTTTTGCAATTTTTTACAATTTCATAAACAGCACTTTTTAGCTGTATTTCAGCCCAAATTAGCGATTTTTGGCAATTTTTAGCCAAAAAATTGCGATTTTTTCGATTTTTGAGCGTTTTTTAGTGCCCACCCCCCGCCCCCAAAAGTTTGGCTCAGACCCCCCCCCCGCCCGGGCCCGGCCCCCCCCCCCCCCCCCCCCCCCCCCTCCCCCCATCGGCGGATGACCTGTTACATGTATGAGCAGATCTCATTTAACGCATCATCAGTCAGAGGCGCCGCGCCGCATTATCACATCGTTACTACTACGCTAAATGTGATCTTGTTATGCGATCTTAACTGTACGTTAACAGATCGCAGTAACCGCATCTCAAAAGACGTTTTCCCTGTGACTGTAAGCACTTAAACAGGTCATTCAATGAAGCGGTTTGGGATGGAGCATAAATTTGAAAATCGTAATACTAAAAGAGAAGCTTGAAGCACGAAATACAGCTGGAAATCCTTGTTATGGTAACAATATGTACGTACCCTATGTATACGTTTGAAATTCTAACAAATGGAAGAATTAGTCCAATGTATCCCCGAGAAAACCCGGAGTGTGAAGATTTATAAATCGTATCAGGGCTCCCGATCGGGGGTCTGGTCCCTAGACGGTAGAAATGTACCTAGAACAGTCCACTATTTCTCTCACATAGTTAGTATTCTGATCGTAGCGAGGTTTTGCACATTGAATTGCGAAAATCGCTAAATTGTTTATGAACTAATAAGCGTGTTCGCATCGGTCAGCTACAATTCAATTTTCATTCGGCAGTTTCGCCACTTGCAATATTCTTCTCTCTTGGGCTAATAACGCAGATCAAATTGTCTTTAATGAAGAGCTAGCTACGTGAATAGCTCGAGCAAATCAAGTGAGACCTAAGGTTTTTGTTCATATAAGGCCTCCAGAGGTCTCACTCAGCTGACTAAATATGGCCGTGGAGGAATGGCGTCACTGTCAAACGTTTCTCTTCTGTGCAGGCAATCTGTTCCAAAAGATTTGGGTGACCGTCACCTTTCCAATATACACACTAGTTCTCTTACTACTGATCAGTGTGAAGTGATCGTTAGACCTCATCAGTTGCCATCTCAATACGCATCTAGCTTAATTATGCTTGGCGTTCAGTTGTATAGGCGGCATTATGTTGAATTTCATTATAATAACTTGGATGACAAACTGATCAAGTATGGTCTGATGGATCAAATAAGAGTTTGATAATGTATTATGGACAACGACCACAAATAAAGTGAACTTAAAATACTAACGTAGGCAAATGCGCTGGCTTGATATCATGAATGTGAAACAGTAAAAGGCAAGTTATCTGTACAATACAATGACACCGAATCTCCATGAATTCCGTTTCTCCCTACGACTTATACTATGTACACGTTTCAAGTTCTAAAAAATAGAAGAATTAGTCCAATAAAGCCCCCAGAAATACCGGAGTGTGAAGATATATAAATCGTTTCAGGGCTCCCGATCTGGGGGTCAGGCCCTAGACGGTAGAAATGTACCTAGAACAGTTCCACTATTCCTCTCACATAGTTATTATTCTCATCGTAGCAAGGTTTTGTACATTGAATTGCGAAAATCACTAAATTGTTTATGAGCTAATAAGCGAGTTCGCATCGGTCAGCTAAAATTCAATTTTCATCCCGCAGTTTCGGCACTTGTAATATTCTTCTCTCTTGGGCTAATAACGCAGATCAAATTGTCTTTAATGAAGAGCTAGCTACGTACGTGAATAGCTCGAGCAAATCAAGTGAGACCTAAGGTTTTTGTTCATATAAGGCCTTCAGAGGTCTCACTCAGCTGACTAAATATGGCCGTGGAGGAATGGCGTCACTGTCAAACGTTTCTCTTCTGTGCAGGCAATCTGTTCCAAAAGATTTGGGTGACCGTCACCTTTCCAATATACACACTAGTTCTCTTACTACTGATCAAAGTCCGCAAGGAAGAAGACTTCAATTCTAGTTTCTACCGTTTGGTCACGATGTTAGGCTTTGTCGATCTGACCAACATGAGTGTCAAGTTCTTTTTGTTCCAAGCAGGAGAGTGGGGTCTGCCACCATTCGTCAGCTTCTATCTCTGGGGCGGAAAAGCTCTAGCCTGTCTGGCCAACACCCTCATGTTCACGAGTTCAGCCGGTCAGCACATAGCAGTTTTGGCTATCGCTATGAATAGATTCGTGGCTTTCATCTGGCCCTTTCATATGGAAATCGTAAGTGATTCTCCTTTACCAGAGTTTTCCACCTATAAGACTCCTCCAGTTATAAGACCGGTCTTATAACTGGATTTCTTTTCCGATTATAAGACCCGGGTCTTATAGCAGGTGATCAGATAGCAGGGTCTGTTAGGGGGCATTTTCCAGTTATAAGACCAGGGTCTAAGCTCAGAATGGTGTGTTTTCGTGTATATTTTTACAAGATAACTAATGAATATGGAGTTTTTGAACTCAGGTCGTTCAAGAATCGTTCTAAAACCTGTGAAATCTTGGTAAAATTCTTGATTTGATAGGTTTAGATAGCTGCTGCAACCATATTGGAGCTTCTAAGTTGTATAAGTTTTCAAGACTTGTTTAAAACTGAGCTATTCAGACTTAAACGTACAGTCAGTTGTTGCAAAGATCAAAACCAGTGTATTTCATCTGCTTTTCATGCAGAACATCGAGTTTTAATAGTAACATATAGATTTTCCACCTACAAAACCCGAGTCTTATAACTGGTGCAAAAATGTGACACCAAATTAAGCATTTTCCGGTTAAGACCTTTTGCTCAAAGGGCCTGTCCTTAGTACTTTCGGCATTGATTGATATCAGACAAATTTTGAAGAACAAAGCAAGTAATGTTTCAAGAATAAAATAAACTTAACGACTGCACTAGCGTAGTTACTACGTAGAGGAATCTATCCGGTTGTTAGGAATTTCCCAGTTATAATAAGACTCGGTCATATACAATACAAGTAGGTGGAAAACTGCGGTACCTGATTCAGCAATCAGAATCTTTCAGTATTGGAGTCCAAAACGGGTCAGGCAGGTAGTGACCTTCCAAGTGTCGTTGATGTGCGTTGAAGTGATGGCCGAAATCTATGACTACGACTCAAACTACATGTTGATCCTGAATAACGGTTCGGCTGCCTTTCCTGCTTTCTACCCAGAGAAACGGAGTCCGCTGGTTCAAATCTACGGGGTAGCCATTATGACCCTAGTGGCGGTGTTGGTCCTAGCACTCTATGTCAGTGTTTTCGTCAACGCCTGCTATGTGTATGCCAAGGTATGAAAAAGTGGAGGAAATGAATAAGCAAAAAGGAAACATAGAAACAGGTTTAAGTCACGCTGAATTAGGGTGTTAGTGCGATACGCCGACCGGTGCGTTACGCCGACCAATTAAAAGGGTGCCTTACGCCGACTGGGTGGTGCTTTACGACGACTGGCTTGGTGCCTTACGCCGACTCGACCTAGCAGCCTCAACTTGTAGGTGCTTTACGCCGACTGGCCAGGTGCCTTACGCCGACTCCTCTGGTGCGATACGCCGACTATATTTTTTGAACACTGGCAAACATACAGTTAATGCAGATACCAGAGCTCATACATTCAGAGGGTTCTCTACCGTCTACTGTCGATCGGGAGTGGCAGTCATACATGTAACAGAGGGGGGTCTGGGGGGGTCTGCCCCCCACCCGACTTAGGCCAGACCCCCCCGGATGGCCCCCCCCCCCGAGACGATTTCACCGACCCCCCCTCCGATTTTTCTGGCAAGTAAATTTTCGAGCAAATTTTTGCAATTTTTTACAATTTCACACACAAAAATTGCCAAAATCGCCTGCAAAACAGCACTTTTTAGCTGTATTTCAGCCCAAATTAGCGATTTTTGGCGATTTTTAGCCCAAAAATTGCGATTTTTTCGATTTTTGAGCGTTTTTTAGTGCCCACCCCCCTCCCCCAAAATTTTGGCTCAGACCCCCCCGGCCGGCGCCAGACCCCCCCCCCAACCCCCCCTCCCCCCCTCGGCGGATGACCTGTTACATGTATAGTGGCAGTAACAGGCAACCCGCAACCCTTCTAATTTAAAGGGGTGCCACAGTCACTAATACTGTACTTTCATTCTAGTGTTAAGAATTATTATAGGCTTTATCAGTATTTTGGACGCCCCCAGTAGTTCTGGAGTCAACTATAATTAACGAAATTGTAGTGCCACAGACTAGACTGCCATGCCAGCACGGTTTTCTAAGTGGTCGCTGTATGGTGACACAACTTATATGTTGTCTAGCCCATGTAGGTTTTTATTTTTAAAGTTTTTTCAACTGAGGACAGAAAGTTCTTATTGCGAATGTATCGATGGTTTGTACGTCACGGCTTGAGATAGGCCTAATTTGTAGTACTACAAACTACAGTACATTATTTTTGGACTTAAATTTGATCACTCTATATAAACTAAGACTACAAATTGAAATTCTCTAAGGAAATACCCACATAGCACATGTGCCACATACCCTGGCCGGACTTATGTATGAACTACGCACAAGTATACAGACACACACATACAGAGGCTATTAGGTTAAAAAGTTACAAGTCGGCGTATCGCACTGTCGAGTCGGCGTAAGGCACCTGCTCAGTCGGCGTAACGCACCTTAAGTGTAGTCGGCGTTTCGCACCAAGCCAGTGGTCGTAACTAGAGTGCGAACTGGTATTGGGTATTGGGTATTGGGTATTGGGTGTATTGGGGTGTTTTCCAGGTATTGGGTATTGGGTATTGCGTATTGGGGTTTTTACCCCCCAATACCCAATACTAAATTGGTCAATTAAAAATAGAGAAAAATCGATGTTGACCTGAAAAATTGATCTGAAAAAATCGAAAAAGTTGATCGATGATTCGGTTTAGTAAGGACGTCGTTCAAAATCCGGATTTTTCGGAGCCCCCTCCCCCTAAGATGACGTCGTTTTAGGTTTACCCCCCTCCCGATAAAAGTGCAGTACATACAGAACTGCCATGTTTTCTTGTTAGCTTACTGCGCAATCAATAGAATTAATCCCTACAACCACTCCGGGAAGCTTTTCCGCATTGTAGAAACCTTTGACAGAATGTACTTAAATTGAAAATAATACAATCAAAGTTCCCTAAAACTCCGAAAAAAGCGACGTCGTTCTTTGCTAACCCCCTCCCCTGGTATGTCGTCTATCGTCGCATTTCAGCCGACCCCCCTCTAGAATGTCATCGTTTATGGACGGCCTAATCAGCTAAACGTGAGTAGAATTTCCTAAAGTGTACGTTTTTCTAAGCGCTACACCAGTAATTAATTTCTCTGTTCTTATCTAAAATAAAAATGGTGACATTTAACGTACTAGCACCGTACTCATGGTGGTGGTGCACACAAATTCCGGCCGAGTTAGGAAAAAAATCGCCGGAAGTAAGAAACACGACTGAATTACGAAATATTAAGTACCAAAACTGTTAATTTCTGCTAATTTTACGCCTAAAACGGCTTCTAAGTGCTTTCTGAAAGGCTAATTTTTCAAAATTTTCTCGCCCTGCTTGGGCAGCGGCCCAACCAGCCTCTTAAAAATTTTAATTGCAGCGGCAAAAGTCTTGTGTACACAACTAGAATGTACCTGTCCACTGAAATGAAATTTTTGGCCCAGCTACTGAAGTATTGGGTATTGGGTATTGGGTATTGGGGTATTGGGGGTCTCAGGTATTGGTATTGGGTATTGGGTATTGGGGTATTGGGTTTTTTAGGTATTGTTCGCACTCTAGTCGTAACGCACCACCCCAGTCGGCGTTTCGCACCAAGCCAGTCGTCGCAACGCACCACCCCAGTCGGCGTTTAGCACCTAGTCGGCGTATGGCACCTCTCCGCAGCAATAAAGTCGGCGTAAGGCACCTGAATCCTGAATTAGGTTTCGAGCCGAAGCCTAGGTCTCAGTCAATCTAAACCGGTGCAGGTCTGGGTCATAACCTAAGCCTGAAAACCAGTCTGTCCATTTCAGGTCAACCCAACGGCAGCGCAAGAAGTGGCGCTGAAAACGGCGGCGATGGGTTTCTCGCTGAGTGTCAGTTTGTTGGTGTTCATGGGTTACGGAGCCACGCTGGCTCTGGGGCTAAATATCGGCGGTCTGAGTTGGGCCGAATCGTTCGTGATCTTTCGTGTGGTGGGCGACCTTTACTGCGGTCTCAATCCCTACGTTTTGGTATTATTTTCAAGCGCATTTCGCGACAAGCTGCTAAAATTCCTAAAAATCCGTAAATCAAACCAGGTGCAGGCTTTAAAGCCAGGAAGTTGCTAAGGTAGCGCCAATGTGAAAGGTTAACTAACTACAAAAGCGGACTGTGTAAACAATTCACGTTGTCTTATTAATTCAGTATTAGGTCTGTTTTGAAGGCGTATCGCTATCAGTAATTTGTTCTGACAGTCATTAATTTATTTTATTCTTGAAACATCACTTGCTTTGCTCTTCAAAATTTCCCTGATATCAATCAATGCAGAAAGTACTAACTTTTAGCAATGCCAAAAAAAGCTTGAAAAAAACTCGATAAAAATTATTTATATCTTTACGGATGTGATGAGTCTTATTTAGGTTCTAGTCTTTTCCTCGAAAGCACTATTAAAGCTTCTGTTTTGTTGTTCTAAACCGATTTATGTCCCGGAAATTGACAACTTCTGAGTTCATACAGTGACAAAAGTGATGATCCACTTCTATATTTGTATTAGTAAAATCAACTGGTCATAATATAAATATTGTGGGCCAGCGTGCAATCAATACACGTTCATGTAGACTCAAGAGTATAAACATTGGTTGCAATTTAATCTTGATTCACTGTTTATTCAACAAAGCCGCGAAGCAGTCAAGTCAGGATGACCTGCTCACTTTGGCTCTTGATCACACTTTCTTTCTATTTTATGCAAGCAGGTATTTTTTTACTGTAAAAATTTCAAACCTACCGGAGAGTGCTGCATAGGGTACCCCCAGATAGTGTACCCGGGGTACACTATGTGGCACTTAGTGCCGGATTGTGTGCCCCGGGTACACTATTTGGAGATAGGTTTTATGTCAGCGCGGCATAGTTTAGCCTGTGCTACGGTAGGGGAACACTTTGAAACAAATTTTAAGAGGCGTTGCAAAAAAAAATCGGGCAGGGGGCGGCGGATGGAATTTTTTGACCCCCCATTTTTATTCGCTGATCTGAACCACTAAAGTGTGGATATTACAAAACCCAGCCGGTTCGACTGGGGGCCCACCCATTCCGGAGAAATCGGCGCCCAAAGTTGAAAAACCATGCCTTGTCGCGTCCACCGATTTTTGACCGACTTCCATCTTTGACCGGGTGCCGTAAGCGCATTTTTAAAGTAATCCTCACCAAATCTGGAACATTTATAGAACCAATGACGCTCTTTCATTTGCACCTATCGACATCGGAGTCGGATTGTAATTGCCGATTTGACAAGCAGTTTTTTGCAGAGATTAGGCCGAAAGACACGTGTTCAGAAATACATATGTTTCACTAGGGTGGCATCGAGCTATCCGGCGATAAATTTAACACAAAATAGCGCATCAAATGTGCTTTCGAAAACTGGTTTCAAATTTTTTGGATCTCTTCTAGTTTTCAAGTTATGGCCCTTCAAACTTTAGTGTCACGCACGGCCATTTTCCCCTTTTTAGCACGTTAGGTAATGGCAATTTGAGCATTGCAGTACTGTAAAATCGTTGTTGAAGCGTTATAATATAATCTGACTTTGTAAATTAACTGCTGACACATCCTGAAAGTATTATGGTTGTGAAGGCGAGGTCGTACTTGCTTGTGAATTCTTAAACATGCACGCTGCAAACGCTATTGGTAGAGTGAAGGAAAACCACCGTTATCTTAGTTGCTGTTTTGATTTGAGTGGAATGTCTGCATCAACACCGTCTAAATGGCCGAAGGTATTGATTATTGTTATAAATCTGATAGGTTGCCTGGATGTAGGGTCCTGCTGATGCTGTCATTTACTCTTTTAAACGCAGCACTTTGTTGTAGTCATATGCAGTTTTGCACGGGTTGGAGGACAGTGTGGTCCCAGTATAAGAAGCACCAACACAGTGCTGACGAACTGGTTACTCTCGGCACCTGTACCACCGATACACCATCCTAAGCAAAAAAGCATGGTACCCCTTCTTTTATATGTACGTACAGTAATGCAGTGTTAACCAACGCCTAGCCTAGTAGCGCGGTGATTTTCAAGATTTCTTAGAAACCTAATATACATATATTATTGCTGTCATAAATGGGCCAGGCGGCGGGTATACATTCCCCCCTCAGTCGGTCATTCCCCCTCACCGATTTTTTTTTCTTTCTGAAGGCAAAATAGGTGATTTTTGGAAGTTTTTGGGACCGATTCCTGAGATGACCTCCAAGCCCCCCCTATGGATTTTTCTGGTACCATATATGATTGCTGTTGTTTTGCCTTTTAATTTAACGATTTTTGGCACAGTTTTATTACATACTTCTAGTTTACTCAGTCAAAACTTGCCGCGCTGGCCTAAATCTCATGAATTATTTAGCTACTGTGGTCAGGTGTTGGTTGAGAAAGTACCTGATTATAGAACAGGTACAGGTACTTCGAAAACACAATCAGGTATCAGGTTTAGGTACAGGCATTCACAAAATGCGGGTATCTGGCATTTTGTCAGAAAAGTTAAACTGTTGCATACATGGCCAGGGGGTAACGGGGGTATACCCCTCCCCCTCGGCTGACCATGCCTCCCCCACCCCCCTCCCGAAAGGAGGAAATTTTCGCTTATTTAAGGCAAAATAGGCGTTTTTTGGCCTTTTTTCGGGGGACCCCCCCCCGAGGTCTCCATACCTCCCTCCGGATTTTTCCGGCCCATGTATGAACTGTTGTTATTTCATTTCAGTGACTATGGTATACGTAATTCTGAACCAGTTCATTTCATGCAGTACATTTGTTTGAATAATAATAGCAGCTATTGCAAACAGCATGCTACTGCTTCAAATGCTATTCATTTGGCCTGATCAGCTCAATAGTCTCATCTCATAAATCTGTCAAATTAGTTTTCCATCATTGGTATTTCAGATGTTTCTCCTTATCTCCTTGTGCTTTGCAACAGTAGCCATGCAAACTGTTTTGAATTCTTGCGCTGGCTCGTCGAACTGCCATTTGCATCTACTATATTTACTCATTCAGCAAAAATGTGATAAACAAATTCAGCATAAGCTTAGCTGCCATGATAGGTTGGTGCTCCTTTGTGTGATGCACAATGTTCAGAATCTCTAATGGTATGACTTTTTACGCAATTCTGGCTTTTCAGAATGAGTAATTTCTAGAAACTACGACTATGTATATCTCTATTAGTGAAACTCTGCAATACTGTAGCTGTTGCTTAACTAGCGCATGTAGTAACCAAAATCTTGCGACATTCTTGAGCTATTGTTCAGTTCTATTACCTTATATCTTATTGGTTCTACATGTATATCTAAAGCACTGTTTATGTCATATTCGTAATGTGAGATGTACCGGTATATGGTGAGATTTACAGACAGTACCACTACCATCCAGAACTGCAGCTAGGCATGATTAAAGAAAGCATCCATAACAATTGCACATGTGTCGGGACTGAATTTACAATGTTATATTATATTAATACAACGCTTTATCGACAATGTAATGCCTTCGAAACAGTCCAGTTCCATAAATGCCATTACCTAAAGTGCTAAAAAGGGGAAAATGGCCGTGCGTGACACTAAAGTTTGAAGAGCCACAACTTCAAAACTAGAAGAGATCCAAAAAATTTGAAACCAGTTTTCGAAAGCACATTTCATGGGCTATTTTGTGTTAAATTTGTAGCCGGATAGCTCGATGCCACGCATGTGAAACATATGTATTTCTGAAGACGTGTTTTTCGGCCTAATCTCTGCAAAAAACTGCTTGTCAAATCGGCAATTACAATCCGACTCCGATGTCGATAGGTGCAAATGAAAGAGCGTCATTGGTTCTATAAATGTTCCAGATTTGGTGAGGATTACTTTAAAAATGCGCTTACGGCACCCGGTCAAAGATGGAAGTCGGTCAAAAATCGGTGGACGCGAAAAGGCATGGTTTTTCAACTTTGGGCGCCGATTTCTCTGGAATGGGTGGGCCCCCAGTCGAACCGGCTGGGTTTTGTAATATCCACACTTTAGTGGTTCAGATCAGCAAATAAAAATGGGGGGTCAAAAAATTCCATCCGCCGCCCTCATAAGGCAACCTGCCCGATTTTTTTTTGCAACGCCTCTTAAGTGCGGTGCGGTGTTAGCGGCCGAAAACGTTAACCCTCAAGAAACAGCAATTTAATTACAAATTATACCACATTTGTGAAACAGGTTAACTATTGAAGACAGAGAGAACATAGACCGTTTGCTGGTTCTCCTGGGTTTATCTACAGGGTGTCTCAAAAAAAATGATCACATTTCTTTTTACTGCCATTTCCGCAAATGTTGACCAAATAGGGTGAAATTTGGACTATAGGTGCCAAAATTCGGGAAATTTTATGTGTTAAAGTTTGGTGCACTAGGCTTGACTCATTCCCGAGAAATTTCAAAAAAGTGAAATTTGTTAAATCAATAGTGAAAGCCGGTCACCGAAAAAATGATCACATTTCTTTTCACTGCCATTTCCGTAAATTTTGACCAAATAGACTGAAATTTGGATTGTAGGTGCCAAAATTCGGTGAATTTTATGTGTTAAAGTTTGGTGCACTAGGCTTGACTAATTCTCGAGAAATTTCAAAAAAAGTGAAATTTGGTAATTTCAATAGCGAAAGCCGATCACCGAAAAAACGTTACATTACATTATCGCCTAAACTCTAACGATAGCGTTGGAGTTCATGCGTCAACTTTTTACACACGAATTACCCTGAACTTCTGCGTTTACACTCCAAATTTCATCCAATTCCGACAAAAATTAGAAAAGATACAGGAAAAGGAAATGTTTACATTTTTCGTGACCGGCTTTCACTATTGAAATTACCAAATTTCACTTTTTTTGAAATTTCTCGGGAATGAGTCAAGCCTAGTGCACCAAACTTTAACACATAAAATTCCCCGAATTGTGCCACCTATGTTCCAAATTTCAGCCTATTTGGTCAAAATTTGCGGAAATGGCAGTAAAAAGAAATGTGATCATTTTTTCGGTGACCGGCTTTCACTATTGAAATTACCAAATTTCACTTTTTTTGAAATTTCTCGGAAATGAGTCAAGCCTGGTGCACCAAACTTTAACACATAAAATTCCCCGAATTTTGGCACGTATGGCCCAAATTTCAGCCTATTTGGTCAAAATTTGCGGAAATGGCAGTAAAAAGAAATGTGATCATTTTTGAGACACCCTGTAGCAGGGAAATCTGTATATTCCTTCTGTTCTGTGCTAGTCTGCTTTCCAAAGATGTGCGAAAATAGTGGCAGACAATCTTTGATAATGTGCAGTTGTTGATTTTTGTTGACAAACCTACGTAGCTTCATGCAGTTCTGCGCGTTATTTCGCTAAATGCCAAATAGTGTACCCGGGTACACTAACTGGATCAGATTTTGTCAGCCAAAATGCTAAATGCCAGTTAGTGTACCCGGGTACCCAAAGCAGCACTCTCCGGTACACAGCATTCTTAGGTCTTTTGACCAACAGAACCATTCTAAGCAATCAAACTGCTTATGCAAAAGGTGAAAATAGGGTAAACAAAAATATATTGAGTGTCAACCAAAAGTTATTATTCGAGCAATTGAACAGGATCTAGCAAATACAACAATGCCCACTATGCAAGGTGTGTAGGTGGGGCTTAGGTTTTACTGTTAGTTTTCACAATCTGTACCATTTTGTTGGAACCACACACCAACCTGAGTTAGTTCCAGGATTTTTTGCAAACCAAACTGGGACTGGTTGCACTATCCATGAGGGCCATGATATCACATCAGGCACTAACATAATCAAGACAGTCAACAACTCCAACCCAACTACCTGCTGCATTGCATGCACTGTAACACCCGGCTGCAAAGCTTGGACTTCTGACTTGGATGCTCACTTTTGTTCGTTGACCTATGCATCGATGGTCAGAGTCCCGTATTTCTGGTATTTTGCTTGAAGAAGAAGAATCAGGTACAAATCAGATACAGGGCACAAATGACGTTGTTTCTTCCATCCATCTACAGCTGGAGAAGCCGTTCTTTTGCTTGGAGGCAAAAACCTTGAAGGAAATGTTTTCAACCTTAACTGTACTATCCAAACAGCCCTAGGAAGTCAAGAAAGCTGCTTGGTGGAGCTATGTTGGGGTCTGTACTGATGCCCGTTGCCGGTACAATTGGGAACAAGACCTTTGTCATACGTAGGAGGTGACCAGAAATCAGTACATGTGCAAGATTTTGTTTTGAAATGGTTGCATACGAACGTTTTCAGATGAGTGCGAACAAATTACAGAAACAAGTACAAAGCGCACAAACTCAGACGTACACAGTACTATGAAAAATTGTCGTGCCAATGGTTCTGGGGACCGTTACTAAATCGTGAGCGAATCGCAGTAAGGACACCGACCGACCGATTGACCGACCGACCGACCGACCGACCGACCGACCGACCGACCGACCGACCGACCGACCGACCGACCGACCGACCGACCGACCGACCGACCGACCGACCGACCGACCGACCGACCGACCGACCGACCGACCGACCGACCGACCGACCGACCGACCGACCGACCGACCGACCGACCGACCGACCGACCGACCGACAAAACTTCAGCCGTTTGGTGGTGTAGTGAAGGGAGTTTTCTGGGTGTGTGGAGGTCACTCCACAGCAATTGCAAAGCTCAGAATTAAGAGGCGCAGAGGAGGAGGCAGTAGAGGCCGGGGAAGAAGCAGAGGAGGAGGCAGGACCCAGCGCACATGTGAGTATCTGGACAAGAACCGATGGATTCTGGCCAACACAACCATCCCAAGAGCCATCTCAACAGCAGCGCATGTAATCAAGGATCACTACATCTACTCATTCGGTGGTGGACAGGGTTCCACGGTCTACCGTTTGGACACCGAAACCCTGGAATGGCTGAATTTGACCGTGAAGACGTGACAGGTGTTGAGGCCGGGTGCAGCGGCTGCTCTGCTTAACAACCAGTCAGCGGTGATATGTGCAGGCAGACACGGTTTTAAGCTGCATCTAGCCCAGCTGCAATGGGAATCTCTGCCGCCACTAAACCGAGAAAGGGTAGACCTGAAGTTGGACAACTTGAAAGGCAGACTGTACGCACTGGGTGGAGTGGCTGATAATGGTGCTGCTGCATCGGTTTGGGACACCGTCGAAGTGTTTGATGAACTACAGATGAAGTGGATTGAAAGTGATCAGAAACTGCTCGAACGCAGATATCAGTTTGCCATTGTGAAGTACTGAGCAAAAAAAGGGAAAAGTGAATGTTTTCTGCTTCAATCCAAACATGGTTACTGACTTCTGGTGTTTAGGTAATTTAAGGTACGTAAGTACGTACATAGATTCAGTCAATTCCCGTTTACATACTTTCGGCGGTCTGGCCTGGGCTTTGCGTCGTCAATTTGTAGTTAGACTACTTTGGAACCTACAAACAACCGCTCTCCACCACAGATTCCGATTTTCCAAAAAATAATGTTTCAACACATGTAGATAAGATACATACATTTTTTTCGGTAGTATGAAAAGCAGAACGTTTAGCCGAACGAAAATTTTCCTAATTTAGTTAGCAAAAGTTATAGTTACAACTTTTCAAATTTTAATTTAGTATGTAAAAGTTAGCAACAAATTTGCTGTCTGAGTTAAGTAAGTTAGTAAAAAATTATCGAGTTATGAGTTTAGTTAAAATATACTGGCAGAAGTAACGTCATTAATGTATTTACCGATTTGTTTTAGCTCGGTAGACCTCATTAGGTTAAAAATATTTGGAAAATACAGTATTTCTCACTATTTTCTGTAACAATTTCGAATTAGGCCCGTTAGTTTATCAAAAAGCTCAATATCAGTACAGGAGCAATAAAAATATAGAAATATGTGGACAAAACAAATCGTTTGGCGGATGACTTGTAAATAGGTACGTACATTGTATGCATACAGTATACATAAACCGTTGCGACTGTCGAGAAGTATTCTGTTTTTTCGCACAAGCATTGGAGTTTACAAAACGTGAAACCTCGTGCCCTCTTTGTGAGAGACCCCAGAATAGAATAGAACCTAAATGAGACTCCATAATTTTAGAAAATTTAGACTCGAAACTAGATACCTATGGCCAAAGCGCCTATCTTTAACACTATAACTAAACTGAATGTTGCTAAACTCATAACTAAATAACTCGATTTTTAGTTACTAATTTCCTGAAAATGAGTTTAGTTTGAGTTGACTTTAATTAAGCGAAAGCTGAGTTTAGTTAGTAAAAGTTACTAACTAACTAACTAACTAACTAACTAACTAACTAACTAACTAACTAACTAACTAACTAACTAACTAACTAACTAACTAACTAACTAACTAACTAACTAACTAACTAACTAACTAACTAACTAACTAACTAACTAACTAACTAACTAACTAACTAACTAACTAACTAACTAACTAACTAACTAACTAACTAACTAACTAACTAACTAACTAACTAACTAACTAACTAACTAACTAACTAACTAACTAACTAACTAACTAACTAACTAACTAACTAACTAACTAACTAACTAACTAACTAACTAACTAACTAACTAACTAACTAACTAACTAACTAACTAACTAACTAACTAACTAACTAACTAACTAACTAACTAACTAACTAACTAACTAACTAACTAACTAACTAACTAACTAACTAACTAACTAACTAACTAACTAACTAACTAACTAACTAACTAACTAACTAACTAACTAACTAACTAACTAACTAATGTTTTTACTCAGTAAATAACTAACTAAATTCAATCGGCACAACACTGATACCAAGAGAAAATTTTACACACACCCCTTTGCAAATTCCTGGGTACGCCACTGCCCCTCCCCTTGAGGCGACGTCATTTTCGGTTTATCTGCCCCCCACCCCGATAAAAGTTCAGTACATGCAGTACTGACATGTTTTCCTGTTACCATACTGTACAATTAATAGAATAAATTCCTACAGCCACTCTGGGAAGCTTTTCTGAATCTAGAAACCTTTTGCTAGAATGTACCTAAATTAATACCATCAAAGTTCCCTAAAATTCCGAAAAAATCGACATCGATTTTTGCTAACCCCTCCTCTCTTAGTGAGCGCTTCAGCCTCCCCTCCCGCTCTGGAACGACGTCGTTTATGGACGGTCCCAAAATGAAATGTGATCATATTTCAAAATATCAAAAGTGAAATGCAGTTTGTTTCACACTATAAATGCAGAATGTTTCACTTCCTCCAATATATTGGTCAAAAGGTTCACAGGAGTGAGTAAGTCTGATTCAATTTGTCGGCTTCTCTTCGCCCTGAATCAAGGGCTCCATGCACCGTTTGAAACCACTTAGAATGGGTTGCTTCTCCCGCAAACAACACAGCACACATCTACAACAGTCTTTTATGCAGTACAGTTGTGCATCTTACTTAACAGTTCTTGTAAATCAGTCCAATAAGAATGCAATGTAAAGGTTGTCAAACAATGATAGCGCCTCCCCGGGTAAACGAAGCTAAGCGTGATAGGAGGAAGAAGTGAAAGTACAGCCAGATAAGTAGAACATTTTATTGTGATTATTTAGTCACAAGCTCAATCCGAAATTTCAGGTTAGTGCAGGTTCAGTTCGGGTATCTCAATAATTCAATTTCAGGTTTAGGTACAACACATGCTAAATAATATCGAAAATACAGTATCTACTATCAGAAACGCATGCTTCTCCTGTCGGGTTTCGCATAAATACACTGCCATAATTGACTTGATTCAAATTTTGATGATTTTAATGGATACCACTGCTGCAAATATGGTACAGTGCTTCAGTTTGGAATTATAAAGAAAATCCTTCTTTTGCCTACCAGAAATCTTACACAGGAGGAGGCAGGTTTGTCAATTTCCGTTACGCCTCTGATATAGCAGGTTTAGATATGACTCCCAGTGCCGATATCGTGTAAATTTTCTAGCAAAATTAGGCCACTTAGGACTTAGCACAGGAGCTTGAGGCGTTGTTCGAAGCTTCTGTCGTTGGTATGAAAATATGGAGCATCTTTCCTTCACTCCCGTTGCTTTTCGCAACCAAGAAAAAAGCTGAGAAATGGGGCCTACTATCATTACTTCGTGTCATGCTAGTTTGCTCTGGGGAGGGGTGTAATCATTGTGTGGCATCCCGTTTGTTACAACTCATTAGCTACCTGGTTCCTGAAAAGCGGTTTCTGCAAGATCAGATCTGGCTCCTTTATTTGGTCTAAATCTGTATTGTAGTAGGCGTAGGAACCGCAAAAGAATGGGCTCGACTTCCAGTAACTCCTGAAATAGACAGTCTTACTAAAACCATTACAATTAAAACCTAATCGCCACATTGTATATACGTACCCATATATGTACGTAGGTTAGATAAAAAGAACAAAGCTCTATAACCTAAATATCCTCCTTGGCGGTGTCAGATCGGGAATGGACAGTTTGAGTTTGTCGAAAATGATGGCAGACAGTTGGTCGTCAGATAAGGTTTCTATTTTTGATGGAAAGTGGCCTTGCACCCAGACCAGAAGCACGTTGGCATTCCAATTGACAACACTGAAGAAGTAAAATGCATCTGACAGGCTTGGCTGAAAACCACGTACTTGGTATTACTTCAACTATACCCACGTTAAGTGATATAATGGTGGTGAAACATACCTCTCTGTTAGAAGTTGGCTCCAAAACAAACGTTCGATTACTACTCCAGTACGGTTTGTCGAACTGTAGAAAGACTTTATCTAAAGTGTCAAAGCCTAAAAACTGTAAATTCATGCAATATTTTCCAGTGCTTGTCGAGCCCCTTACCCATCAATTCGATTACTCTCTGTTTATCAGCTGGCAGAGCAGGCTTGAAGAAGTGGGCGTGGTTTTTCTTGAGATAGCCAATAGAACTAGTGACAATGACGTGATCAAAACGCTCATTGGTTGAGTGCTTCTCTTGCTCCAGAGTCAAGGTCACATGACCTTCGCCCGACCAATCAATGTTAGTCACGTGACAGTTCAGTTGTATTTGGGTTCCATTTGATTGGGTCAAAGAGGTAAAGTGTTCCAGCAGTTTGTGGTATCCAAACCGGTTCAGTAAAATAACTTCAGGCCCGGCCAATGCTTCCCATTTGCTGTCTTGTCGTAAGCTGACCTTTGATCAGTTACAGTTGATATGATCAGAAAATGGTAGAAATATGATTTACCAAGTCCAAATCGCGACACCCGTCAATTCCAGCAATCAGTTCCTTCTGTTGAAAATAATATTTTCGGTAAACATCATGGTCTGGCTGAAACAAATTTCATACTTTAGGCATCCTCAAACAGTCAGGCACTTAACGCCATAGATGGTACCTGTACCAAGGACAGGGCAGGGAGTACCATATATGGCGATACCGATGACGTTCAGTTTTGGGTAGAATGGCTTTTATACAGCCCTCCATTCACAGATGTTGAAGTCCCCTAATTATCGGTGTTAACAACTACATGACATGAATAGAGACGTCTGTAATGCACGGCACTTCAAAACTGCTCTATGCAGCCCACCACACAGTTTCAGCCCAACCGGGCAAGAAAAATGGAGCCGAAAATTTCCAGATCTAACTTATGCTGACTGGTTAAGGATTTGGCCATCACCACAACGATTATCTGATGAAGTTAAGCTTCGAGCTTTTCAGTTTAAAGTTATGCATCAAATACTTGTCACAGGCAAACAATTGCATAGGTATAGAATTAAACAAAATTCTTCATGTTATTATTGTGGTTCACATATAGATTATATCTCCCACGCCCTTTTGGAATGTCCAATCGTTTCTCAGATATGGATTCAAATGGCACAGAGGTTTCAGCAGATAGAACAAGCTGAGACAAACATTACTCCTGCTGCAATTTTGCTAGGTCACTCCAAGAAACCAAACACTCAAAAATGTTTTGCCTTAATTCTCAAATACATACTGTACGTTTGTAGAAGTACGAAAAGCATTCTTTCAATTGAATCTATTTTTATCAGACTTACCGCAAAACTTAGTATTGTCAAATATGCTTTTGACCAGAAGCAAGATAACAACATAACAAATGCTAGACAAGAGCCATACGAATTCGCAAAACGGACAGACAGATAGTGTTGCTTCAGTTATTTCAGTTTTAAAATGCCCCACCCTATCGTATCTTGTGTGTTAATTGTTTGTTGTACTGTGTGCGTCCCAAAAATCACGAACTTTGTATACTAATAATACTAATATTGACAAAAAAATTTCATCAAAAAAAAGTTTCAAACCGAATGAAAAGATTTTTGACACGATTATTATTATTTGTTTACAGTTTCTTTTCGCAAAATGCTGCCCTGCTAACTTTCTGTAGCCTGCAGTTATAAATAACCTTCCAAAATGAAGTGACGTTAAATTTGAACTTAAATATCTTACGCACCCTTTATCGAATCTTTCCAAAGTTTTGCAGGTTCATAATTTGGCAATTTAAAAAAATCATTGTGTTCTCACCTTCACAGAACGCAGGTTTATACGAACTATAGTTGGGTGGTGGATTACAATCACGTCAACTAAGGCAACACAAATTATGCTACAGTCGTGGTCGTGCGTTATGGTCAGAAGGCGCCACCCTGATTTTAGGCAATCGTAATTTCTTACCGTTTCTGAAAGTAAAAAATCGGCCAGATTTTAACCGGTTGTGCTAGAAAACTGAACTCTTCACTATTTTACATTCAGGTATACATTGGTTTACCTGCAAAATTTGGGGAAAATCCGATAAAGTATTGGTGAGATATATTCAATGTATATATATGTTCAAATTCGACGTCTAAAAATTCGTGTCAGTTAAATTCGGATCGGGTATAACTCATAGCCACAGAAGGCTAGCAGGCTAGGAGTTGGCCAAAACAAACTTTTAACAAATAATGATAATCGTGCAAAATTCTTTTTCATTCTATTAGAAATTTAAACTGAATGGTAACCATTTGAATTTATTCGGAAAACACGAAAATAGCTCAGAGGTCTTTTTTTCTGGCCAGCCCTGTACATACACGAAAAATAAGCATTACCCAAGCAAAAAACCGCTCATCCAGTAGTTTTCCTACAGATCCAGTGGCATTCGGTCCGGCAGATTCGGCTATTTGATCTAGGTTATCTCTGAACCAACTGTGAAAGTGCTTATAATCTGGCCTTTTCTCTCGAATTTCGTTGGATTTCAGATGCAAGTTTTCCCATTGAGGTTGATGGTCGTCAGGCCATAGAATTTCCAAGTTCTTTGCAAGCTCATGGCAAGGATTTCCTTTCATTCCATGCACAAATTCGGCGCCCAGTTGTAGGTAGCCGTTTTCTAGAAAATCGATTATCTGATTTAGATGGCACGCAAAAATTGTCGTACCAAAAGGAACCGGACAAATTCGTCCGCCAATTCTGTCAAGTCCTTCAAATACTTTCACCTTCTTAAAGCCATGAAAAGACAGTCTTTCAGCAGCTGCCAAGCCGGCGATTCCGGCGCCGATTATAGCAATTTTTGCTTCCGATCTTGGACTAAACATAGTCGCAAAAGTGCTCTAAACGCAAGGCCACTAGTAGGTGCGGCGGCCGGGCAGCTCTAGTACATAAATGAATGTGTGTAACTAACAGGCAGACCTGTTTTTCGCCGATCGATCTTGCAGCCGTAATAACATTTCCAGCGAACGCACTAAAAATCAGCGTATTTTATATTATAATAATATCTAATAGTACACTAGACGCAACGAAGACCTATCGATTTTTGCAATTCAATCAAACGATGCGAGTGGAAGCGCTTAATGGAGGCAGAAGCCTATATATAAACTGGCCATTTGTAGATCCATATGAGGTCTTGCGAGGAAAAGGCCTTTAGGCTAGTAAATCGACTCGACAGTATTTCCTCTCGCATCGCAATTTTCTTTGCTTCTGATGTGTCATATAGACCTAACTGGACATGTATATAAATGACGCAGGAAGTAATAGCGGTTGAAATTTTTTCAATTACTAAAGTAGTTAGAGTGAAACATCACTACGCCAGATTACTGTTGATTGGGTATACCGAACCCATACCAAAAATGAGTATTTTGGGGAATACCTACTCAATAAATACCTACCCATTCCAGGTATTTTAGTAAATACCAATATCGGGTATACCGATTATTTTGGGAATACCCAGGTATTTAGGAATCGGTATTTTCTGTCCAGCTTAGTGCATTTTTATCGAAAATTCTCCATGATCACATTGTTTTCTTTGTAAGTTTGCATTTTTGGGGCATGCAGAAATACATTCTATTACGATATCCCTCCAAAATATCGAATTTGAAGGACTTTTAGTTTTCTGACCCAACTCCCTGTCCAAAACTTGTCCACACTGCTCCTTAATAAATCAAATCTGTATGTACTTGATGTACAGTACATTCACAATGAACAAAATAGCCCCGCATTTTGTCACTGCTCGTTAGATCCCCATACTGTACACTAGCAGGCCGTAAAACTACAGTACAATGGAAGTGTTTCTCTTAGTCAAAATTATTTATAGAAACAATTTTCACTACAGGAAAACTAAAAAATTCAAAAATTCCTAAAAACTGTAAATCCCATTGCTTTTGATGGATTTTCTAGCCTCTTCTTGCCTTGTAAATGACTAAATGCATGGCCTTGTAACAGGGAAATTTAGTGTTTTGACTTTGTAAAACATTTTTAGTGAATACCGAATACGAATACCGAAAATATTGCGAATACCTAAAGCGTATTCTACTTACGCTTGTAATCGCTGAAAAGAGCGCCGTTTGAATCGAAATCCATTTCAAATTATGTAACAGAACCTGAGCTACCGTATAAAACACGCTGGGGCCGGTCTTCGTGAAATTAAGAATTTTTGAGTTTTTTCGGAGGAAAAAATAAACGACGAAGATAGCGAACATAAAAAATGCAAAAGAACAAGCAGAATAGGTATTTTAGGAAGGCGACGTATTACCTTAGGAGTCAATTAAGCTTAGCTGCTCCTATTACCTAGCCACTCCTTTCTCTCTCCTACTCTGCACTGCTGCCGCCGACCGAAGTGAAGAAACGAATATAAATAATAACAAGACGGTTCTTCAAAATGAGTGTATAAAACTTTAGATAGTTTGATCATTTTGAAGATCCTCTCAGTTTTAGAGGCAGAGACAGATTTTTTTGGAAATTTTTTACAAAATTAGACCGGCAGCAGAGGAAAACGTCAGTAAACTTTTATTTGAAGAAAGTGGGTGTGCAATTTTCAGATGCAGTTTTCTCTTTCAAACAAGTCTTTCTGACAGTAAGCTCTTCAGATAATTCTTTCAGATGATTTTCCCTTCCAATCCAAAGAATTCTGGCACTCTCTAGGCAAATCTTTCAAAAAGCAGCTTTCGCTTCCAAAGAATTCTGGCAATCTTTAGGCAAATCTTTCAAAAAGCAGCTTTCGCTTCCAAATAATTCTGGCACTCTTTAGGCAAATCTTTCAAAAAGCAGCTTTCGCTTCCAGAGAATTCTGGCACTCTTTAGGCAAATCTTTCAAAAAGCAGCTTTCGCTTCCAGAGAATTCTGGCACTCTTTAGGCAAATCTTTCAAAAAGCAGCTTTCGCTTCCAGAGAATTCTGGCACTCTTTAGGCAAATCTTTCAAAAAGCAGCTTTCGCTTCCAGAGAATTCTGGCACTCTTTAGGCAAATCTTTCAAAAAGCAGCTTTCGCTTCCAAATAATTCTGGCACTCTTTAGGCAAATCTTTCAAAAAGCAGCTTTCGCTTCCAGAGAATTCTGGCACTCTTTAGGCAAATCTTTCAAAAACAGTTTTTGCTTTCAAAAACAGCTTTTAAGTAATTATTTCTGATAGTAAAAGTTTCAGACCATACTTTCAAAACGCTTTTTTGTCTTTCAAGCAATTGTTTCTTACAGTAACTCTTTAGGTAGTTCTTTAAAAATCAGTGTTGTCTTTCAAACAATTCTGTCAGACTGTAAACTCTTCAAGTATTCCTTTAAAAAGCAGTTTTCTGTTTTGCTTCTTTCAAAAAACAGCTTTCAGCTGCAATTCACAGTAAACTGTTGTCAGTTTTCGAGCCACGGAACCAGCAGGACTTGGAATTTTCGGGCCAAACTTTCGCAATAGGTACCCAGTTATCTTGTTAATAAATCCTGAAAATCTGAGCCAAATTCATGGAGAAATGACTGAGAACGAACTGTTCGAGTAAACTCTCCTTCCTGATGGAGTGTCTAAAGCCTAGCAGCTTTACAACCAGCGAGCCGAACGGCGCCGAGAGCACACGCTTTAAGATACAATTGCATCCTACACGCTTAACGAAAAGCTAATCTTATACCGGCAGCCAGGCTGCCGGTAAAAAGAAGAGTTGTAAGCCAACTTAAGCCCCTTCCAAGTACAAAATGACTTTTGTGATTGTGTGTATTATGCGAATGCAATGATTCCTTCATCAACCAGCTCGATTCCTATGACTGAATCTGGTAAAAAAGGATTTTTCTTTTTTCTCTTTAGTTTTCCTCCAGCGTTGAGCGCTGCGTAAGATCGGCGGCGTAGTTTACGTAGCATACAGTTGTCTTATATCCCCTTGATACCGACCTATGACATGCTATGTCCTGTCCTCGCGAAAAAAACGAGACATGAGTGAGACATGCATGCCATCAAGGTGGCATGTCTCTTTTAATGAGACAATTTTGACATGGCAGGTGAGACGTCAATTATTTGGTGATGTCCAACTCAAGCATTCTTTCATATTAGAATAAACAATTTCAGGCAGATAGTACTCCAGACCTGGGCTATCAGATGAGCATGAGAAAAGGGTGTATTGAAAACAATTTTTTTCGGAGACATCATGCCATGTCTCCTTCGTCTTGTGACATACCTGAAAATATGAAAGGAGCTGAGATTTATGGTATATCTGTAGTTTTTTGGTGTTTTGAGTGAATTTGTTTCTACTAGCGCCTTAATTTTATGTTTACATCGCTGAAAATATTATAACCATGGGTATGGGTGTTTCAAGTGACATTGTATTTCTGTCTAGGTCATCAGTGATCATCGGCGTCTGTTCTTTCATTCGGCGGCGACGCTGCCACTGACCAGTCCTTGACACAGTGTTGGTCTTAAGAATAGGCTTCTGTCTGGTTAGGTGTGTGTGTGACTCTTGAGAACAGTCAGTCGTCTCTATTATCAATATTTTATCCAAGTCCTGATTATGATCGAATGTCTCTGTAGAGTATGTCTCTCCAACTTTTCACCTTCAAGTATGTCTCAATCTAAGTCTCACCCAAAAAAACATGTCCATCCCCTATGTCTCTGAAAAACATGTCACAATCCATTTACGTCTCACGCATGTCTCACTTGCTGAGACATGCACTGGAGCAAAAGCTCCATGGTCTGCATCAAGGGGATATTCCGCTTCGAGACAGCAATCCTAGTTCAAATTGTATGTCCCCCCACCAGATGATCAAAGACTGAGTTGCTTTCAGAGATTACACGCTATGCACATGCCACCGATCTTGCAAATATTTTGTTGCGAACAGCAAAATAGCGCTAAAATTCAGGTGAGAAACCCTGCTGCTTTTAACAAAATGTAGTCATAGTCAAACCGTTTGACTATCTGGTTTTCGTTTGACTATGTATTGATGGTAGTCAAAGTAGTCAAACTTTGACGTTGACTACCTGTCTGTTTGACTGCGATATCACAAAAGTATGACTATGACTATGACTATGACTAAGTTAAAACTATGACTTTGACCTTGACTAGTAGTCGTAACAACACTAGCGCAAGGGGATAAGAAAGTTTTAACCTACAAAATAAAAAGCATATCACTAAGTCTAACTGAATCATCGTTTCCGAATCGACTCGTCAACTCTTATTTGGTTCTTCTTCAACAATACACTGGAGCAGGATTTGGAGAATTTGAGTGGTCGAACCTGAAATCAGACACTCTTCAAAACCGCCTTAAAAATAAGCGCTTTACTACACTGCTCCTTCTGTCACCACAACCGGTGACCTTGGCATCTGCGAGAGCGGTCGTTTTCGGCTCCAACACTGGCCAAAGCAACCGGAAGTAGTCGACATAAAGCCCAAGCCAAGAATGAAGAGAAGAAAATGAGAAGATGTAAAGGAATCAAAGATTACCGTTCAGTTTGAGCAGACAGGTAGGAAGTCGGCGGGAGGGCCAGATGACCAAGTAGTAGATGAGCAAGCCACTCACGGTCAGACCGAAGCAGGTGGCTGCTATGAGTGGTGTGTAAAATACGGTCACACCGATCAGTGATACACACACCAGCACAAAGAGAAGGTGCAATGCTATGGGCATCTGAAAGCACAACTGCATGTACCCGTCCTATCTGGGTCAGCAAATCTATCTTGCTAGTTACTAGGTTTGCTAGTTGCATGGCATTGTGACTAGTATTACTGTCAGTAGTGTCACTGTCACTGTTTCTATGTTGACAATGCCATGGATGTTGTCACTATGCTCCCTTTGTTTTGTTGTCATAGCTGCCACTGTCAGAATCACTGTCAATCATCATCGGTGTCATCATTGTCCTTATCATCGTTAGTAGTTGTCAGTGTCATTTTCACTGCCACTATTATCAGTGTCAGTTTTAGCAGCATTATCATTCATTATTATTAACATCATTGTTGCCACTGTCAAGGCTGTCATTATCACCATTGTTGTCATCATGATTTTTGTTGCCACTGTCACTGTTGTCATTCTTGTTGCCCTCATTGTCATCATTCTCATCATCATCATCATTCTTGTTCTTATCATCATTACCGTCATAATCATCATTGTCATTGTCATTGTTGTCATTCTCATTGTCATCATCATGGCCCTTGTCATCATCATCATTGTCGTTCGTCATCATCATCATCGTTGTTGTCATCGTTGTCATCATCATTGTCATCGTCATTGTCATTGTCATCATCGTCGTTCTCATCATCATCGTTGTTGTCATCGTCATTGTCGTTGTCATCATTGCCATCATCATTGTCGTCATCGTCATCGTCATCGTCATCGTCATCGTCATCGTCGTCATCATCATCATCATCATCATCATCATCATCATCATCATCATCATCATCATCATCATCATCATCATCATCATCATCATCATCATCATCATCATCATCATCATCAACATCAACATCAACATCACCATTCAACCCACCTTAACAGCCCGTTTGTGCACTGGAATTCCTTTGAATCGAATCCAGAGAATGGCCAGCACGACGGCCAGATGTTGCAGCCACTCAGTAAACATGACATAATTGATCAACTCCTCCAAATTGGCCACGAACGAGTAGACAATGGCGGCTAGGCACTCAAAGAGAACAGCTGTTCTCGGGCTGTCACTCTCGGCATTCACCAGACACAAGCACGTCGGCAACTGCCTCTTGCGCGCCGCCGCGAAGCTGAACCTAAACCCCGACACTTCACATACTCTCCATTCTTACATAACCGGCCCCTCGTACCGGCTGGAGCCGAAAATGTTAGAATTGACACTACCACACACCACCACGCCCACTATGATGGGAATAGCTACCGAGAAACCACTGAGCATCCGGTCACTAAAGGTCTGAAACAAAAAAACACATTCACCAACTGACTCCCCGACTCAGCGGAGTTAACTTGCCGCCGCCACCACCGTAGAGTGAAGCATGCCGTCGGCTCCAAGTACTGCTATGTAAGCTACTATTATAGAGACGAATATGGCCATTGACACCACGCAACCCAGGAACTGGCCAACGATCAACGCTCTGAAATGTGGAACCGTTCAGAGTTGCTGTTTTGGTAGGGCAGGAAAGGGCACAGCAGCAACTGAAACAAACGTCTTAGGGTTCTCGACATCTTCTAAACCGTTGCTGAGCAGGTTCCAGCCCGAGTAGGAGTAGAGTCCGGCGTAAAAGGCTAAAATGAGACGGCTGGCTGATAGCTGACTGCCTAGGAACGCGTTGGACAGGTTCTCGTGGCCGTCTGGAACAAGAAAACAACCGAAAGTTGAAGCTGGTGGAGGGTAGGAAAGAACTGAAAATGTACATGCCCCTCGCAATTTTTTTACAATTCCCTGTGAAAAATCGCCAAAATTGATTGTGGACAAATGAGCGATTTTTAGTGCCCTTGCGGTTCACTTTGTTAGCCTTTTTGAGTGAGTTTCAGTTTTACATCCTCCCTATTTTTGGTTCAGCACCCCTCTAGCTTAGAAGATTGACCTGTTATAGCTGAAAGCATACATTAATGAGCCAATTGAGACGACCTTTAAGCAACTTGGGTTATTTTGCAACGATTTAAGTGTTTCTCACCAATTTCAGCCTGAAATTACAGATTATGTAATTCTATAACTAAAATTTTGAGCTTGTCCATCGCACCGCATCCCTCTCCAGCAGATATTATACAGTCAGGCACTTAACGCCGTTTATGGTACCGACACCATATAAGGTGCTGGTACCATACACGTATATGGTACCGGTACCTAGGGTAGTGGTACCATATATGGTAACCCCACGTTCGGGGCCTGTGGTGGTACCATATGAGGTACCGGTACCATATATGGTACCATTCTGTTCAGATTTCGTACCATATATGGTGTCGATACCATAAACGGCGTTAAGTGCCTGACTGACCTGACTGTTATTTATGGGTGAAAGCATAAATGAATACGTAATTGGGTGGGAGAAAAGTTGAGATAAAAATGAAGTTAGACAGTTTATCAGGCAGGAAGCGTTTGATTAAAAGAAACGGTGGATTGTTAGTAAAAATAAAACATTAATTAAGCAAATGTGTTAACAGCTAGCTAGCTTGTATCCTGCGGTTGGTAATTAATTAAAAGCGCCCGTACATCTGAAACTGTCTATACATGACATTTCCAAAACTTTCCAGATTTCCCTAGCGACCTTACGATTAAAGGTAATGTGACTTGTCTAATCTATTAAAATAGCTTTTAGTAATTAGTTCAGCACGCAACTGCATTTCTGCTTTGTTAGTATTTACATCAAGTAAACAGTTAACATCTTCGCTGCAATCAATCGCGCAATAAGAGGTTACCTTGAAACATCAGTACATAGAATCCAGCAGCCACAATGACCGCAAGCGCGGCAACTTTGAACGAAGTAATCCAGATCTGCAATCTACCCGCATATCGACTCAGTGGTATAAGATTGAGCCAGCCGAGTGCCACTAAAATTAGTCCCTCTCTCTCTCTCTTTCAACAAACAACTTTTTATCTTCACACCCACTTACGCAGTAACAGATAGCCGAGCAACTTTTGCACCATCGCCTTTGTGCCGGCCTCCATACAGATCCACGGTTCTACCGCGCTCTGCACGTATCGCCCGAACGTTTCTGCCATTATTGCCGCGGCCGCAGGGTAGATCAGGACTACAGTACCCCACATGAGCGAAAAGGCCAGGGGGTGCCAGCCTAGGTAGCAGGTGTAAGCGTGCACCCCTCCTGACTCTGGGATTGAAGTGCCGATTTCGATGTAGCAAAATGCACCTAAAAGTGGTTGAGCTTTTAGTCATAAAGTGTGAAGTTTTTAGAAGTAAGAAAGAAATGGTTTGGTTTTCTTTAGACTTTGATTTAAGATTTCGCATAGGCTGAAATCCGAAAGCGAGCAGAATATCTTGACAAACTTTACCCAATCTTTCAAGAATTTATCTATGTATCTTTTATTTAGAAAAGGATTCATTCAGATCGGTTGAGATTTACGGTTGCAAAAGTAAAAAAATCTGTTGGTTTGCTTTAATCACTATTGTTCACTGCCAAAATCACCGTTTCTACTTTAAGGTAGGTCTGATTATGTACAGTAGTTTGATTGAAGTTCACTGGCTTTTTACAGTTAAACGGGAAAACAATGTTTCACTTTACGTACTTAGTGCAGAGTTCAATACGTTTAGTTAATGCAGATATTGGCGAGTAATGATTGTTATTATTTATTATATCTTAAAATACGCATCCATAAATTATGCCGGTATAAACTTCGATCGAGGCCTCAGATGATGCCATATAATGCTGGTCATACATGTAACAGGTCATCCGCAGAAGGGGGAGGCGGGGTTTGTGGGTCTGAGCGCAAATTTTGGAAGGTGGGTTGGGCACTAAAAATGGCTCAAAAATCGCAATTCTTCGGCTTTTAATCGTCAAAGTTGTCTAATTTGAGCTGAAATAAAGCTAAAAAGTGCTGTTTAACAGGCGCTTTTGGCAATCTTTGTGTCAGAAATTGGAAAAAATCGCAAAAATTTGCTCAAAAAATTACTTGCGAGAAAAACCGTCTCGGGGGTCTAGCCTAAGTTGGGTGGGAGCAGGTCCCCTGTTACATGTACGGTGCTGGGGTAGGCCCTTAACACCGTTTATGGGCTTATACCATGGTGCAGGTACCATGTATGGCACTGACCGATCCGATCCGATCTGATGTGCGGGCGGCCTTACGGCCTACGATCAGACTCGATCTCCCGACGGCCGCCGGTGCCCCATACGCCAGAGGGCTCCCAGCATAGTTGGTTTCTCAGACAGCTTCTGACATCGTATCTTCTGATCTTCTTCTCCAACGCGGCATGCTTTGTGGAGCGGCTTCGGTGCTTAGGCAGATCCAGTCGGTTTCCATTTTACCTACTCGCTGTCACCAGCTTTCGGTAGCCTGGGTGGAGCTTTGCGCCGACCACCAACTCTTTGCCGCAAGAAACTTGCCGCGCCGAGAGGATGAGCGCACGATGTCGCGCACAATGGCTTTGCGGCCTAAACCACTACACCAACTGTGCCGGCGTACCGCTACTATATATGGTACCGCTCCATTCAGATTTCGTACCATACGATATGGTTCCGCCCCATGGCCATAGATGGACCAACAGGTTCTCCGAACGTGGTAGTTCCATATACGTATGCTACCACTAGCCTAGGTACCGGAACCATAATATGGTAGCAGTGCCATAAACAGAAATATAAACTACCTAACATAGACACGAGTCCAGCGGCCACCCATACGACCAACGAGAGTCCCACAGATCCAGTCTGTTCCAAAATAGTGGTGGGAGTAATGAAGATACCGGAACCAACGATGCTGCCAATCACATAGCTGGTGGCCCCACAAACACCGATTTTATTGCGGGCACTAGGACCCGCAAATTGAGGCTCGAACATGAGGATTAGGCCGAGCTGACTGAGGAGCGAACCGACCGACGAGGTGTAATTCTATTTTATGCTGGGCGGGCGCCGCCCGGCAATTGATTATTTTGGCTCACACCCAGCTAGTAAAGTAGCGCTTTGGTTTTTGAAATTTCTTATTACCCTCTCTCGACTTTTGCCTCGATCGATACCAACTGATTTGATTGGATCTGACACGCTCACAACAGCACTATTACCTAGTGGAAATGTGTGCTTGAAAGCAGGGTTGGATATTTTTCCGAAACAAACCTCGGCCTAGTATTTTTCGGTTTCTTTTTCAAAAAACGCGGAAAAAACTCCTGTTTAAGTTCTGAGCATCCTAGCCTGGTTTTATGATTCCTAACGCTTTCTAGCGCCTTCCTGAGTCTTTTCCGAACAGAAATACCCGTCTTACATAGATATAAATCACGAAACAGGTATGAAACAGTCGCTGACGGCTCCATCAATAAACACTATATGCAAATTTTCGTACAACAGTTTGCCTTTTTGTTTTGGTTTTTGGTATTTTCTATTGTTTTTCTAATAGTTTTGAGTCAGTCTAGCCTATTATACATCTCAAAAGTCTATTTTTTAACTGAAAAATGACATAAATTAGCTATTTTAGCTTGAGTCCGGAAAAAAACGGAAAAAAGACATCTCACATGCCTGCTAGAAAGATTGTATGCACCGGTTAGTCAGACGTTTTTAAAGTAGTCTAAAAGCGCCTACCACTTTTAAAGTCTGTACATCTAACGCAGTTTATGGTTAGAGGCTTAGAGCACCATATGGTAGAGATGTGCACGAGCCGAGCATGCCCGTTAAGGATTTTGGGCGGGCCGGGCCGGGCTGGGCATGTACAAAGCAGAAATTTTAGAAATTAAGATGCATTTTGCGAGAAAGAGATAGTAAGAAGTAAAATTAAGCGCCTATAGTAACGTAAAAATTAAATTTACAGAAAACGTCAATAACACTTTCATTTACTACTATTTTGCTAGTTTTTGGTGAATTCCAGCCAAATCCTTGAACAATTTTGCAATAAAAGATGTGTGGGCGCAACTTTTGTCAGTCGAATTTCACACATTTTTGTGTCTCAATTTCTTGGGAACCTCGTATCATGATCAAACTTAGCAACTACGTATTTAGCACCAACATTAATTATTCATAAGATCTTGGCATCATTGATGCAAAATTGCTCCTAATGACTAGTAAAATAGTAGTAAAATTAGTCAAATTATTAGTAAAACAAAAATGAGTAAAATTAGAGCTGCTTGGTAGTAAAATAAAAATTAAATTGAAGAGCTGAATTTGTAGTAAATTTAATAAATAGTAAAATAAAAAATCCACTAGTAAAATAGCAGTACCCACAGTCCTGGATGGATACGTACATTGTACGCTAGTAGTACATTGTGTATAATAATTATAAATGACGAAAACCCCAATACCTGGAAAACACCCCAACACACCTAATACCCAATACCAGTTCGTACTCTAATTAAAAGTAAGCATAAAATGGAAATGCACAGCATTTTGCTATTTCAAAATGCCAATTTCCAAAGCTTAACATTAAATTTTGCTTTTAATTTGAAAGTTCATACCAAATTTTAAAAAATTAAGCAACACAAAGCCAAATTAACGGGCCGAGCCCGATTTTGGGACACCATTTTCAGTCCCCCCCCGGGCCGGGCCCGGTGGGCATGATTCACCTGATCGGCCCGCCGGGCCGGGCTCTACCATATGGTACAGGTGTAAGGCGGTCTTTTAGCTGTTAGCAGCTTGATTCGGCTCAACCGGGCGATAGCGCTACATGAAGACCAGACAGAAACAGAGGGCTGGCTTGACTTGACAGCCGAAGATAAGAAACAGCTGGGCGGCCAGGTGTTCAGAAAGACAGAGAAAGCGTAGAAAGCATGAGAGACAACGACAGAGAAGGGGCGGGGCGTTGGTCGGCGCCGAAAGGAAAAAGTAGAAGGCATGCGTGAGAAGTTAGCAAGAGCGAAAAGAGAACAGCGATAGTATACTTTACGTACAAAATACGATGACAAACATAAATATGTACATTACACAACACAGGTGCCTAGGCCAGTGGGTGGCACCATATGGTACCGGCACCAAATATGGTACCCCACGTTCGGGCACTGTGCTGGAACCATATGGCTCTGTCTGTTGAAAGTACATATGTACGTAGTGTGCAATTTAAGTTATTCTGCGTATGTATTGTAGGAGCTCCTGTTTAGTCCTCATCTACATAGCACGTTTTACACTTTGTCTGACTGGCTACGACTGTGACTGACTGGCCTACTTTTTCTTATCTCTTGCTATTCACTCGTGCCTCTGTATAAACCTGCTGTACGGTCTGTTTAGTAAAAACACTCGCTGCCCTACACCTCGCTATACTGTCACCATATACAGTATGGTAACCCTACCCATGGGTGCCGGTACCATATGGTACCAAATCGGAACGGAGTGATACCGTATTTGGTACCGGTTTAGGTAGGGGTACCACATATAGTGCCGACACCTTATATGGTACAACAAAACAGTGGCCGAACGTGGGGTATCCATATATGGAGCCTGAGAAAAGGCGCTAAGCCCTGAATGTACTAGCTGTCTAAGCCACAATTTGAAATTTGGATCTGAATACTGAGATTCGATAGCGGCCTTGGACACGTATTATAATTTGGACTTTTGACACGTATGTGCGTAGTTAGGCGATCATACATGTAACAGGGGGTGCGAGGGACTGCCGCCACAAGACTTAGTCCAGACCCCCCGCCGGAGACGATTTCCCCGGCCTCTCAGATTTTTCTGGCAAGTAATTTCTTGAGCAAATATTTTCGCGATTTTTTACAATTTCAGACACAAAAATTGCTAAAATCGCCTGAAAAACAGTATTTTAGCTGTATTTTAGCCATCTTTGGCCGAAAAATTGCGAGTTTTTAGTGATCCCTCACTAGAATTTGGGCTCAGACCCCCCCCCCCGACCTGCACTAGACCCCTTCGGCGGATGATCTGTTACATGTATGCATGGGATCGTGCTCTTGAGTAGCACTCAATATTTTCAAAAATTTGGACTAAGGCATTTCTTCGCCTAAAACCTTCAATTGTTTGTAGCATTCATGGGCCGGAGGTTAATCCTCCACCTCCTGCCGGGGGCTTAAAACTTTTTTCGCTATTCTAACGTAAAATACAGTCAGGCACTTAATGCCGTTTATGGCACCGACACCATATAGGGTAGTTGTACCATATAATGGTACCCCCACGTTCGGGGCCTGTGGCACCGGGCCATAAACAGCGTTAAATGCCTGACTGAAATAGGCGTTTGGATCTTTCGGGCCCATGATTGATTTGACGGAATAGAAATCAGATCGAAACCTTTAACAGACCAGATGAAACACCGACTGCACATAAGAACAGAAGCAACAGCTGAGCCAAAAGAAACTAGTGCAGAGAATTTGATAGTTATCAGTCAGTAATCGTACTTTAACTTCCTGGGGGTCATGAACTGTTTCACCACTTCATCCGTCACCGACTTTCTGCGTTCCTGCAACTCCCTCATAACAGTCTGCAGTATCTTGATAAGCTCTTGTTTCAGATGACCCGTCAGCAACTCCCCACTTGTGTACGTCTGCAATTACAACTCTACCATATACGTACATGCCGACACAGTTGGTGTAGTGGTTTAGGCCGCAAAGCAACTGTGTGCGACGTCGTGCGCTCATCCACTCGCCGGGGCAAGTTTCTTGTCGCAAAGAGTTGGTGGTCGGCACAAAGCCCCACCCAGACTACCGAACGCCGGTTCAGTACTATTAGGCGACAAAAACATAAATAGATAATAGTACCAATTAGGCGGCCCTTCCGAATCAGTCAAGGGTCAAGGGCCATGTTCAGCTGTAAGCCTAAATGCGCTATTTTTAACTATGCATGGCTACGTAAGTGGCACTAAAATCATGTCTCGTTAATCTTATAACTCGTTGTTAAGTTGCAGCTAAACAAGGCTATATTAACCTACCCTGACTGTTTCTAACTCAGATTTAAGCGTCTATGTTCGATTTGAGGAAAGCATGCGTAAAAATCTGGCCAAATTGCATCTGCTGAATCGGTCATCACATTTCCTATGTTCATCTTAGCACTTTGTATGCAGACGATCGCACCAATAACTTTGCGGAAGCAGCTCACACAGTTTCGCAGCGAGTCCTTGAAATTGGTTTGCTATTTTGTTTTGGGCCGTCTTTTAGTAAACCTATGTTGCCGTACGGACTTACAAAAAAATTATTTCTGTTGCCTAATCGCGTAATCGGCGTCGCCTAATAATCCTGCTTCGACCGAAAGCTGGCGAGAACTTGTAGGTAAATGGGAACCGACTGGAGCTGCCTAATTATCTACAGCTACAATAGCAACCACACAGACCGGGCCGCATATTAGCTTAGATCAGTAGAGAGCAGAGCTGGGCCGTCTCTGCAACTTTGGCTTCGCTTCGGTTAAAACAGTCAGGCACTTAACCCCGTTTATGGTACCGACACCATATAAGCTGCCGGTACCATATATGGTACCCGGTACCGAGGGTAGTGGTACCATATATGGTACCACCCCACCACGTTCGGGGCCTGTGGTGGCACCATATATGATGACGGAACCATATATGGTGCCGGTACCATATATGGCACCGGTACCATAAATGGTACCACCACTCCACTTATTCGAAGAGGTACCATATTTAGTGCCGGTACCATATATGGTACCACCACGCTCGGGGACTGTGGTGGTACCATACATGGTACCGGTACCATATATGGTGCCGGCACCTTATATGGTACCGGTACCATATCCGATCCGATCCGATGTGCGGGGGGCCTTACGGCCTGCGATCAGACTCGAGGTCCACTTCGCTTCCCCGTGATTCGTCATCTCGGACGTTGCCCTTCTTTCACTGCCAGCCACTCCTAGCCATGCTGCTGGGTGCCGGTCACCAGGAGGGCGGCCGGCGTGTCGATGCCATGATGCCGACAGCTCCCGACGGCCGAGGGCTCCCCGGCATAGTTGGTTTCTCAGACAGCTTCTGACATCGTAGATCTTCTTCCCAAACGCGGCATACTTTGTGGAGCGGCTTCGGTGCAACGGCAGATCCAGTTGGTTCCCATTCTACCTACTCGCTGTAACCAGCTTTCGGTGGCCTGGGTGGAGCGTTGTGCCGACGACCAACTCTTTGCAGCAAGAAACTTGCCGCGCCGAGAGGATGAACCACTACAACCGCTAGCGATGCAGGGGCCGCCGTGACTCAGAGGCAGCGAGCTACCCACTGAGCCAACGACGCGGCACTGGTACCATATATATGGTACCCCTACTTTCGAGCACTGTGGTGGTACCATATATGGTACCCCTACCTTGAGGCTAATTTCGCACTTGATTTTGAACGTTTTTGGAGATGTTTTCTTTTCGATTCCAACTCACAACCCTGCGATCTTTTCCGGCGCTCAACCAACTTCCCAACCCTTCTCTGAACTTTGTAGTTTATGGTTGGCCTCTTACATTGTCTTACGAAAAAAACAGATTCGGCTGATCGAATGCATGTACCCACCACCCATGCCCATGCCTAACTTTTTCACCTTTCTTTCATTTAAAATTCGGGTTCTTAAAATACTCTTCAGCCACTTTTGGCGCTCTAACTCTTTTGCAACCCCTATAGTGGCATATTTTATTGCAGAATTTCGTAGAGCTATCATTGCTCTACATTTTGGTTAGTGGAACGTTTGCCTATCAGCTTGCGTTTACGAGAAAATTGAGTTTAATGACAGAAAATCAAGTGCGAAATTGGCCTTAAGGTAGTAGGGGTACCATATGGTACCGGTACCATATATGGTACCAGCACCATATATGGTACCACCACAGTGCTCGAAGGTAGGGGTACCATATATGGTACCGGTACCATATGGTACCACCACAGTCCCCCGAGCGTGATGGTACCATATATGGTACCGGCACTAAAATGGTACCTCTTCGAATAAGTGGAGTGGTGGTACCATACATGGTGCCGGTACCATATATGGTACCACTACCCTCGGTACCGGTACCATATGGTACCGGCACCTTATATGGTGTCGGTACCATAAACGGCGTTAAGTGCCCGACTGTAATATAATTATAATAAGCATTGGCGAAAAAGACAGAATTAATGAAAGCTTTGCATTTGAGTTTAAGAGAGGGACCTGTCTAATCTGCTCCAGCTTTTCATCGTCCTCCAGGAAAAAGGTGAGGAACTGGTAGGAAACGTCCACATCACAATTGCCTCCCTTTGCTCTGTGCTCTTCTACCGTAGCTCCGCCCCCGCTGAACGCGTACTTGTTGATCTGAAATCAGTTGCCTTGCTTGCTACTCTGCTGAAACGCCAAGTAACGCTTCATCTGCTTCATAAATAAATTGACAATACTCAGCTGCACTACACCTTGCAGTATCCCCCACCCCACTTAATAACCCACTGGGATATTACATGGACCCTTATTCCGCTTTATATCTGATGGGATATTACTTGGCGGCAGCGGCAATGTTTATGTCAAATTTCTAATAATTTTCTCTACACACGCATACTGTATGTATGATAAAACATTGTTCCGGTTAATATCCCATGCCGTTTCCAGTTAATATCCCATGGCTTTGTCCAGTTAAAATCCCTGGGATATTAACTGGCGGCAATGTTTTCACTGAGAAACGTGATTTTCCGTCTTATATCCCCTGGGATACTACATAAGTGGAAAACTCCGGTACCACAGAGTACAACTTAAATCCATTCAACGCCGTTTACATGGGCCGGAAAAAATCCGGAGTGGGTCTGGAGACCTCAGGAGGGGTCCCCGAAAAGAGTCTAAAAAGCGCCCATTTTGCCTTAAATAAGCGAAAATTTTTAACCCCGGCCCGGCAGGAGGGGGAGGATTCACCCCGGCCCATGAGGCTTGTATGGCCGGCCGACGAGGGGAGGGGTAAACCCTCTTACCCCACCTCAGCCCATGTATGCGTTTATGATACTCGCATCATACAACTGTATATTATGCTAGCGGGATTGGGTTCGGTTCGTCGACTATTCGGTTCTGTATTTTTAGCAAATTCCAGTCAACATTTTATCCAGAAACCTGCATACTACTTTTTGCACTGAGCCTAACAACAACTGCTTAAGAAATGCTTCCTTAAGCTGGGTTCACATAGTCTCTGAACATTCACACACAGCGCGGCCACTCGGCAAAGCCAGGCACATAGTCTGTAGTGCGTCTGGAGCCGTTCCAGACCACTAAACACTTGCCGATGATTTGGCCAAATCCCAAATCGCCAGGACGCGATTTACAGCCTTTTATGGCCGGCCAATTAACATGCCGTCGGTTCACATAGGCGCAGACGGTCGGGGTGAACAGGCGTTAATCAGACAGCAACAATTGAACAGCTTTAGATAAACCGGTTTAAGCAAACGGCAGATATGTTTGCCGTCCACTGAACCTACTCAATTAGGGGACTGCCACTGAGCTTTTACAGTCAGGCACTTAACGCCGTTTATGCTACCGGTACCAAGGGTAGTGGTACCATATGGCACCCCCACGTTCGGGGCTAGCATAGCATAATAGTACCAAACATGGGCTAGCATTTCGGCTCATGGGGGGTAGAATTTTCAATTCCTGAGGGGGGCGAGGGGGTAGAAGCTCCTGAGGGGGCTGAGAGGAGAGGATCTCCTGAGGGCCAGGGGGTAGCTTAAAAATTCGATTTTACGCAAAATAAGCGCATTTTCGACATTTTTACGAAAAATGGTACCGTTCACACATGGGCCGGGGGTAGGGGTATACCCCTCCCCTCGGCCAGCCATACCCCCCTCCCGGACGGAGAAAATATTCGCTTATTTAAGGCAAAATAGGCACTTTTTCTCCTTTTTTTGCCCCCCCCCAAGGTCTCCAGACCCACTACCCCCCTCCGGATTTTTCCGGCCCATGTATGGTACCGTTTTGTACTGTTTTTTTTAATAAAATTTAGTGCTTATTCTTCCAAATAATACGTTTACATTGTATTTTTAAATAACACATGTTAAAAAATAATCGCACTAGGGCGATGTATCACTTTCATTCCAATTCGTTTTCTTCCTCATATTCATCAGTTCGTCTAACTCCCTTCCAGAAAGAATAGAAATTCCAAGCTAAAGTCTGTAGCGACCGTAATAGCTGAGAGAGTCCTAATATTACAGTCAGGCACTTAACGCCGTTTATGGTACCGACACCATATAAGGTGCCGGTACCATATATGGTACCGGTACCGAGGGTAGTGGTACCATATATGGTACCGGCACCATGTATGGTACCGTCACCATATATGGTACCGGTACCATATATGGTGCCCCCACGTTCGGCGACTGTGGTGGTACCATATATGGTACCCCTACCCATGGCCATGGGTGCCGGTACCATATATGGTGACGGTACCATATATCGACGTTGTGGTGCCAAAAGGGCTCAAGTCACCTTGAGCCTTTTTGGCTCCCAGTGTTGCATGACTCAATCAAGTACACTTGAGTCCCCCTTCTGCTTATTGTTTTGCGTGTTTCTGCCGTAAATGAGCATCCTTTAGGCTGAATACGGTAGTAACAACACAAAAACCTATCTCTGAAGCATGTGTACTGTGGGAATAATGGGAGGGGGCTTTGCCAATTGACCCAAGTGGCTTTGGCTTACCATTAGCAAAAACGTCAGACTTACACAAAAAGTTCGAAGAACGTGCCACTAGGGTGTTACCCTGTGTATGGGGTTGCACATAGATGCAACTGCGAAGCCGCCAAATGGGCAGGGGGCATACATGGGCCGGAAAAATCCGGAGGGGGGTAGGGGGGGGTGGGTGGGGGAGGGAGGTATGGCCGGCCGAGGGGGAGGGGTATACCCCCCTTACCCGCCCATGTATGGCAGGGTGTTGGGGTCTGAGTTCAGCCCGGGGTATAGTACAAAAATGGTTAAAAAAATCGGAACTTTAGACTAAAAATCGTAAAAAGCGCTTATTTGGCTCAAATACAGCTAAAAAACTGTATTTCTCAGGAAATTTAAGCGTCTGAAATTGTAAAAAAATACAAAAAATTGCTCCAAAAATTATTATTTCCCAGAAAAAGGGATTCCATCTGGGGCTGGACGAAGTGGTGGGTGGTAGGGGCAGACCCCTGTATTGTATGGTGGAAAATATGGAGGGAGTCTGAGGTTGTCCCGGTGGTCAAGAACATGCAAAAAATTGCCTTAAAATTGCCTATTTTGCTTAAAAAAGCGAAAAAATTTTCGATTAGGGGTATAGATGAGAGACAGGGTGGTAGCAGCTGGTCAGGTAGGTCCCAGGCCCATGCATGTAACAAGGGAAGGCTGCCCCTACCCAACTTAGGCCGGACCCCCCGATCAGGGACCCCACCCCAAGATGACATTTTCCGACCCCATACCCTCTGGTTTTTCTTGCAAGTAGTATTTTTTTTTAGAATTTCAGACAATAAAATTGCTAAATCGCCTGTAAAACAGCACCTTTTAGCTGTATTTGACCCATACGTGGACTAGCATTTAGCTGATGGGGGGTAGAATTTTCAATTTCTGAGTGGGGGCTGAGGCGGGGGAGGAGCGCCTGAGGGGGCTGAGGGGATGGTAAGCCAAAAAGTCACATTTTTTGCTAAAATCAAGGTTTTTTGGCTTGTTTTCGTTAAAATGAGTTAAAATAATCTATTCTAAGCTCATTTACACCTAATCTAGGCATACTTTTACTTAAACTTTCTATACAAAATTATTCCAAAAATTTCCTGAGGGGGTAGCGACCGACTGAGGGGGCAGATCAGAGCCTGAGTGGCTGAACCCCCTCAGCTCCCTTTGTCAATGTCTGATTTGACCCCAAATTAGCGATTATTTTACGATTTTTAGTCCAAAATTGCGAGTTTTGAGCGCTTTTTAGTACCCAATTCCCCTTCCTTAGAATTTTGGCTCAGGCCTCCCTCCCGGCCAGCGCCAAACCCAACACCCTCCCCATCGGCGGATGACCTGTTACATGTATGGACCCATGTATGGCCTCTATCCAGACCAGATAATTGCCACTACACCTTTCAATCTAATCAAAAGGCTGGAAAAATCTTGAGGGACATGAGTTTCCATGGAGGAAGTGAAGTAGGCGAATTTCCAGAAAATAGTCATAAAAATTTACGGCGAGGCGGCCTAGGCTAATGAGGGGAAGAGGAAACCACTCGGTCCATGTATGACCAAAAGTGCAGCCCAAATGAGGAATCCATCCCATACCTAGTCTAATCCACCTAGATGTGGCCATCCAGTAACCTCTGGGACACCAGATTTTTGTTTAAAATCTGCTAAAATACGACCACTTATTTATTACTCTAAAATTCAATTATAGCGGACCAAAATTGATGCACTAATGCCTTGTACTCTTTGGCAAGTAGGAACAATTGAAAGACTCAAGTCATCAAAAAGGGCTCAAGATCAACAAGTTTTCATGCCAAAAAGACTCCAGTAAAACACCCCTTTTTTGGCAAGCTGCCACAGTGGGTAGAGTGCTAACTTGTGCCCAGAAACAGAACATAAAAACGTCAAAACACTTAAGTTTCAGAATATCTGCATCTTTTGAGATTCACTAAGCACATTTTTTTTACCAGCGCGCTTGAAAACTTCAAACGGCTGTATCTCAAAACGCGTTTTTTTGACTTGAGCCCTTTTGGCACCACAGCGTCGATATGGTACCACTACCATATATGGTACGAAATCTGAACGGAGTGGTACCATATATGGTACCGGTACCGGAAAAACGCGAAGGTGGGGGTACCATATATGGTACCACCACAGACCTCGAACGTGGGGGTACCATATATGGTACCACCACAGGTCCCGAAGGTGGGGGTACCATATATGGTACTGGTACTATATATGGTGACGGTACCTTATATGGTGCCGGTACCATATATGGTACCACTACCTACGGTACCGGTACCATATATGGTACCGGCACCTTATATGGTGTCGGTACCATAAACGGCGTTAAGTGCCTGACTGTATTAACATGATAAAAACCACAAATAAGGTAGTAACTACGTACTTAAAACCATTTTTGAAAAGACGCAGCTCTGAACAGAGTTTGTGATCTTTTGTCAAGTATTCGAACAAACAAGGGCGCATGGGCAGATGGAACCAGACAGAAACCAGCTGATGCAGGCATTACGTTAATATTACAGCCACCAAACTGCATTATGAGCCAAAAAATTCCTGAGTGGGGTAGCGGCCGGCTGACGGGGGTAGCTCAGAGCCTGAGGGGGGCAACCCCCTTTTGCCCATGTCTGTATGGTACCCCTACCTTCGCATTAGTGCCGGTACCGGTACCATATGGTACCGTCACTATGGTACCCCTACCCATGGCCATGGGTGCCGGTACCATATTTGACTATACTTGAGATGCAAAAATGGAAAATTTGTTGAAGTACCTGTACTAGCACGCTGGACCCAATTTAAGACCATTTTCAAAAAAAAATTAATTTTTTTAAAAAGAAGCAAAAACTTTTGGCATCGCGCACCAGATGCCTTTTTGAGCAACAGAAATCGACTTTGGCAACTACGCACCAAACCTGAAGTTTTCATCGAAAGGAAAATTTCGTTTTCTTTTTTTGATAAAAATTCACTCTGAAATCCGGTTTTTTAGCAGTTTTTTAGAAAGAAACTCAACTTTAACTAGAAAGTTTCGAATTTTAAGTGAATTTCTTTTTTCAATTTTCCGCAAAAGCATCTCCAAATATTTCAAATTTCCCGCCAATATTTCAATTTCGTGCACGAAAATTTGAGCATTTCGCCAGGCAACCAATCACGCATGGAAACCTGGCTGTGCGGACCATGCCATATATGACTATAAAATGAACAAATTTTAATTCGACGAACCGAGTGTATCATCCCATGCTACCGGTACCTAGGCTAGTGGCTCCACACCGGTACCGTAATATATGGTGCCGGTACCATAAACGGCGTTAAGTGCCACACTGTTCTACCTTGTAGCGCTACTACAAAGCTATCGCTCGCTTCCAAATAAGGACTGAGGAACGATTTAAGGGTTTTTCGGGATATTTTTGGTTAAAACAAGCTATTCTGAGCTCATTTAAGCTTAATCATGTAACATTGTTGTTACAAAAGAATTTCTGGTCAAGTATGGTGAGTGTAAGAGTAAGAAGAAGGTCTTACCTTAGTCTTGATCTGTTTGGCAGTGTCAGTGAGAAAGAGAGAGGAGGTGGGGTCGCTGGCAGACATTTTAGTCTGAGCCCCTTGCAATGCCGGAATGAAGGTGCTGTACATCATACACGGCTTAGGAAAGTTCAAACGCGGTGCTACGTCACGTGACATTCGGAAATAGGGGTCCTGAAACCATACACCCTTCTTTACTCTATTACATACATGTAACAGGGGTTCCGGACCGGGTCTGTCTGCCCCCAAGCCGACTTGGGCTAGCTCACCCATCCCCGCTCCCTGAGACGACTTTTCCGACGCCCCCAAGATTATTATGGCAAACAAACAATTTACTATTTTTTTAGAATTTCAGACACTAAAATTACTAACATCGCCTGCACGTTTTTGCAGTATCTGAGCCCATATTTTAGCCCAAAATTGCGATTAACTGAAATTTTTAGCGCGTTTTAGAACCATACATGAGCGGAGGGTAAGGGGGTAAACCCCTCCACCTCGGCCGGCCATACCCCCCTCCCGGAGGGAGGAAATTTTCGCTTATTTAAGGCAAAATAGGCGTTTTTGGCCCTTTTTCGCGGGACCCCCCCCCCCCCCCCGAGGTCTCCAGACCCCCTCCGGATTTTTCCGGCCCATGTATGTTTAGAACCAAGCACACTCCCCCTAGACACTGCCGAACCCCCTAACTCCTTCCCCTATGGGCGGATGTGATCTGTTACATAGACGTTCTGTTCACTTTACACACACGCTTTTGGCTTTTTAGGCAGAAAAGCAGTTATCGTAATTGTTTAATCCTTTTGAAATCACCGCTTTAGGCAGACATTATGTACGCCTAAACAGATTTGCGTTCGTTTGAGACTCCGTGAGGAGCTGAACAACACAGAAGAAGGAATAGGCGCCAATCATACATGTAACAGCACCGGGCCGGCGTGGGGAGGGGTTTTCGGTCAGGTGGACGGGGGTCGAAAACTTAAAAATGCTCCAGAACGTCTGGAAACGCGTTTTAGAGCACGTTTTTTTCAGTAAAGAGGCTAAAAATCGCTATTTTAAGCTGCCAAATAGCGTTTTAGAGCTAAAAACAAGCAAAAAAAGACAAAAAAGGGCTTCCAAAAACACCTATTTCTCTTAAACATTAACAGCAGAAACACCAGATTCGGTTCCCGAAGGCTTTTCAAGCGAATTTTAAACTAAAAATTAATCATTTCTGAGTCAGTTTGTTAGTACTAGAGCCGCTACTAGTACAGTCATGTCTCGTTAATCCGGATTTTCGCCTTCCGGATAAGATTATACCAGGTCCCAATTTTCCCCCATGTTATATGACCCGTTAATCCGAACAGAAGATTTGGGGTCCCAACTTCGAAATTTGTATGGTAAAGTGATTCGTTAATCCGGATTTGGTTAATTTGGACAAAATCCATGCGCAATTTTTCAATTCAGGTGTGAATTTTCAATTCAATAATGCTTTTCGTTGAGTCAAAATGTGATTTTTTTGCCTTTTTAGGAGCTATAATCAGCTGAAATAAGTTTTTGGGTTTTAAATTTAGGAGGTACAGCTGCAGAATCTGATATGCAACTAACAAAAAGCTGTCATTTAGGTCTTTGACCCGAAAAACAGTGTTTTAGCTTTGATTCGTTAATCCGGACAAAATTGGCCGGTCCCAACTTGTCCGGATTAACGAGACATGACTGTACCTGCATTTTTGGGTCGGGGGGGGGGGTCCCTAAATTATTTCGGGGTGACGGGGCTTTGGCCTTTCTAGCTAGGGGGTAACCCCAAACCTCCCTAGTACAGTCAGGCACTTAACGCCGTTTATGGTACCGACACCATATAAGGTGCCGAACCGGTACCGAGGGTAGTGGTACCATTATGGTACCGTCACCATATATGGTACGGTACCGGTACCATATATGGTGCCCCCACGTTCGGCGACTGTGGTGGTACCATATATGGTACGAAATCTGAACAGAGTGGTACCATATATGGTACCGGTACCGGTAACAACGCGAAGGTGGGGGTACCATATATGGTACGAAATCTGAACAGAGTGGTACCATATATGGTACCGGTACCGGTAACAACGCGAAGGTGGGGGTACCATATATGGTACGAAATCTGAACAGAGTGGTACCATATATGGTACCGGTACCGGTAACAACGCGAAGGTGGGGGTACCATATATGGTACGAAATCTGAACAGAGTGGTACCATATATGGTACCGGTACCGGTAACAACGCGAAGGTGGGGGTACCATATATGGTACGAAATCTGAACAGAGTGGTACCATATATGGTACCGGTACCGGTAACAACGCGAAGGTGGGGGTACCATATATGGTACGAAATCTGAACAGAGTGGTACCATATATGGTACCGGTACCGGTAACAACGCGAAGGTGGGGGTACCATATATGGTACGAAATCTGAACAGAGTGGTACCATATATGGTACCGGTACCGGTAACAACGCGAAGGTGGGGGTACCATATATGGTACGAAATCTGAACAGAGTGGTACCATATATGGTACCGGTACCGGTAACAACGCGAAGGTGGGGGTACCATATATGGTACGAAATCTGAACAGAGTGGTACCATATATGGTACCGGTACCGGTAACAACGCGAAGGTGGGGGTACCATATATGGTACGAAATCTGAACAGAGTGGTACCATATATGGTACCGGTACCGGTAACAACGCGAAGGTGGGGGTACCATATATGGTACGAAATCTGAACAGAGTGGTACCATATATGGTACCGGTACCGGTAACAACGCGAAGTTGGGGGTACCATATGGTTCCGGTACCATAAACGGCGTTAAGTGAATGACTGTAGTACATGTATGGCGCCAATATAAGAACGAAGCGACGGCATGTTCCCGTTTCCTCCTTTCCCAATTCCTCCTTTCCCGTTTCCTCCTTTCCCGTTTCCTCCGTTCCCGTTTCCTCCTTTAGGAGTCCCGTTTCCTCCTTTTTCAGTTTTTTGCGTTTTAACAAAATTTAGACTGCTTTAAGGTTTTCTATGATGTTAGAATAGCGCCAGGCTTTACTTCTAACTAGCATACATACGAATGACGTACAGACACAAACACACATTTATAAATCAACAAAGGTCTCGTATAAATTTGCAGATCGGACTAAGGCTAAGGACAGAGAATAGGAATAAAAAAATCGACTTGAGAACAACCGAACTGGGATTATCACAACTGATCTACCCAATGACGGTGCTTAAAATCTCGGATTTGGAAAAAAAACAAATTGAAAAAGCTCTTTACAGGTTTATCTGGAGGGATGGCAAACCTAAAGTAAAAATGAAGACATTAATACAAGAATATCATCTTGGAGGTCTTAAAGCGCCGAGTGTTCAGGTTATTAATGACTCAATTAAGTTGAAATGGGTAATTAGGCTCGCAAAAGATAACGCTCGCAAGTGGCATACTGTAGGATTGAGAAAACTTGATAAGAACGGCGGGATAAACAACATACTTACAAGTCGATACAACTGGAATGAGTTGAAAAATCTGGTCTCTCTATTTTACGGTGAAATACTGAAAGTTTATACGGAATATTGGGACAATGGGAGATGATGGTAACTTTTTGAGCTATCAGGGAGTGCTAAATCGGTATCCTGGTTTGATAATAGATAAAAAGCAATGGACCAAAATGTGGACAGCACTTCCTGTTAGATGGCGGAATCAAATCTTGGGCCAATGGGACGAACTACTGGAAGACTATGAAAGATATGACCCAGTTCTATATGAACCAAACAAAATAAGTACATCCTTGTACAAAAAATACAAGCTTTCAAAACTGTATGAAAATGCGACAGCCAAACAAAGATGGTATGAAAAGTACTGGGTGTCGGGAGAGCTGTTTGAAAAAGCATGTAGACGAGCTCATACTGTATCTAGCGACGTTAGACTGCGTAACTTTCAGTATCGTGTTGTGCACAGGATTGTTCCCACCAAGCAGTATTTGTATTACAGGAGAATAGTGGAAGATAAGCAGTGCAAACAGTGCCATTTAGGTAGCACGGAAACCGTTGAACATATGTTATATTACTGTCCACTTGCAAAACGAGTATGGAGAATGCTGGAAGCACTCATTTATGACGTAGACCATCAGCAGACCTCCTTCGACCTGATTACTGCGCTTTTTGGTCAAGAGTATGACTTACACGTTGATTCTAAGGTGTTGAACTTGCTAGGCATTTATGCAAAGCAGTTTATCTACAACCTATCAAGAAATGAAGTCAAAGAGCTGTCAGTCATGACGTTGCAACACTTTGTTAAGGCTAGTTTAAAAACTGCATTTTTTGCAAGCAAAATGCTGAAAAAAGAAGACGCTTTTAAGCAAACTTGGGGTGAATACCTACGTTTCTTTGACATTCTGAGCCCGTAACAAGAGACGTATCATGTAGTACTTGCTCTAAATCAATCAGTGCTAAGAAAACTGCCTCTACAAACAAACAGTGACATCAGATCCAGCTGCTAGTCATCCTTTATCTACTAACCACTCTACTAATTTTATTTTTAAATTTTAAATCAATAAAAACTTTCGTCAAAAAAAACTGCCCACTTCTTTACATTTCTTTTGTTCTTTGTAATTACACTTGTAATTGCCCATCTAATCGCCGTTTGTTGAGCAGCCTTTGTTGGGCCGCCGGCCGGCCCCGCTGGGCCAGGAAACAACATGGAAAGCACATATTAAAGCAGTCTTATAATAATGCAATACTAGCAGAGCTATTCTAACATCATAGAAAACCTTAAAGCAGTCTGAATTTTGTTAAAACGCAAAAAAACTGAAAAAGGAGGAAACGGGACTCTTAAAGGAGGAAACGGGAAAAGAGGAAACGGGAAAGGAGGAAACGGGAAAAGAGGAAATGGGAAAGGAGGAAACGGGCACAAACCGAAGCGACAACGCAACTGTTGGTACTTAATAAAGTTAGCAATTAGGTTCTTCTAAACAAACAATACGGATTTGGAAAGGGCTAGAAAGCTTTCAGGTTCTGGTGACAACCAAAAACATTAAAACTATTTAGAATGAATTCAATAAGCAAATCCAATTTAATATAAGCAGATCGACGAACGAGCCTGGAATTGCGAGCTCCCAAAGTCGCTATTTAGCGGCTAGTTGCTTATTCTTACAACGCGTAACGTAAGAGACTGGTAGTTTACCTGATCGATGGCGCAGGGAATCAGACACGGTATGTCTTTGCGTTGGTTGAAAATATGCGGAAAGCTTGAACTGAAACAAACATCACTGTTCACTGTCACGCAGACATGGGTTGACCCCCCTCAGGCTCCGGCCTACCCCCAATCAGCCGCCGCTACCCCCTCCTTTTAGGAAGAATTCTGTAATAAAGATTCATACACTGGAAAAATCCGGACGGGCAGGGGTATGTGCTTTAATAGCGTGAGTTTTATTACAAAATGCACTAATTTCATATTTTAGAGTAGTAATTTGATTTTAAATCAACAAAAATACAATAATAAAAGTTGCCTGAAAATGGTACCAGTATTTTTTGCCAAAAACAGCTAAGTTATGTCATGGAAATGCTTGTAAGGCTTCTATTAACGTAGATTCAAAGCATTTGAAGCGAATTCAACCAGTTAGTGTGCCTATTTCCTTTAAAAACTAGCTTGAGTTTTTTTCCTCATTTTAGTTTTTTCCGAGCTAATAAGCGGAAAACCTTGATTTTAGTAAAACAGCGGACTTTGGCTTACCTCCCCTCAAGCACACTCGGCCCCGCCCCCTCAGGATGCTAAAATTTACCATCCCCTCAGCCGAAATGCTAACACATATCTACTGTTACGTCAAACAACGTTACACGATTTAGATTTACCTACGAACACTTCCTGTTTTCTGTTTTACAGCCGATTTTCTCAATTTTTGTGTCTGAAATTGCAAAAACTTGCTCAAGAGAATTACTTTCCAGAAAAATCGGGGGGTCCCGATCAAGGGTGTGTATCAGACCCCAGACCCCCTGTTCATATATGCCCAAACCCCTGCCCTAAATTTGGCCTCACACAGCCAACCCCAACCGACGGTGGACCTGTTAGATTTTGCCCAGGTCTGACTGAAGGCTAAAGCAGAACCAACCTGAAACAGGGAGCTGCCTCCGTGGCGGGAAAGGAGATTTTGCCGATGCTGTCCGAGTCGCCGAAGCCGAAAATGCCTCTCACCTGATTGAACGTCACGCACTTCTGAATGCGAATCATGTTTCGGTAGAAGGAAGGACATTCGCTAAAACATTCGTTTTCAAATTAGTCTAGCTTGTTGCAGACCAACGGTCAGGTGTTAGCAGAAACGGACAAAATAGAACGAACTGAATGAAATGAATGGAAAGGAGAAAGAAAAGAAGTGCAAAAGTGAGTGGCACCCGATGTAGTTGAAGTCGGCGAAGATGAATGTCCTGGCGGGGTCGAATCCAACGGCGATTATGTCTTTGGCGTTTTCGATGGCCAGCCGATTCGCTTCCTAAAATCGACTTGCTCCTTTAGTAGCGCCTACATGTGACAGGGGTCTGTTTAACAAAGATAAGATTCAGCAGACACCACACCCCCTGATCGATATATCCATGTTCTTCTTAGTCTGGCACTATGTCAGTTTTTGCTTTTGCTCTAATTTGGATTTGACTAAAAATTGTGTGAGACTTTAAGAGTCAGTCTCTGAACCGATCGAGTCTTGGCCCTTTGCCCTATTCAGACCCAAAATTGAAAGTTGGGCGTAGAGGGCTGAAAGTTGGAACACTAAAACATATTGACAAGTTATCAATGACCTGCAAAGAATTTCCAGATTCGACGCTCCACGCTCGAGATATGGCCTTCTAAAAATCGGCCCGCTTAACTATGGGACCAAAATTTCGATATCGAATTTCTGACTTGCTGATCGGAATTCAGACCTAACAAACGGGGTTTTTGCGTAACTTTTTGAGTAGTTTAAGAATCTTTTACTAAATTTCATTTTTGGAAAAAAAATTTTTTTTCGCCCCCCTATCGGGGGGCATAACTCGTCTGGAACCCCCTAGACCGTTCTTTTTATTTCAGATTATTGTAGCGCTATATCTTAGCTACACGCCGGTGTAAAACATTACCGGCTACCGGACGGCAAACACTGAAATATTTGCGTTCAAAAATTAAAAATGCCACATTTTGCATGTTTCACTGGGGTACATAAATTTCCAACTCAAAGTTCTAGCTTACTAATTGGACTTGAATTCTAAAAATTGATGTCTAAGCTGTACTTTTTGAGTAGTTTAAGAATCTTTCATTGAATTTCATTTTTGGGAAAAAAATTTTTTTTCGCCCCCCCCCCCCTATCGGGGGGCATAACTCGTCTGGAACCCCCCCTAGACCGTTCTTTTTATTTCAGATTATTGTAGCGCTATTTCTTAGCTACACGCCGGTGTAAAACATTACGGGCTGCCGGACGGCAAACACTGAAATATTTGCGTTCAAAAATTAAAAATGCCACATTTTGCACGTTTTACTGGGGTACATAAATTTCCAACTCAAAGTTCTAGCTTACTAATTGGACTTGAATTCTAAAACTTGATGTCTAAGCTGTACTTTTTGAGTAGTTTAAGAATCTTTCATTGAATTTCATTTTTGGAAAAAAATTCTTTTTCGCCCCCCTATCGGGGGGCATAACTCGTCTGGAACCCCCCCTAGACCGTTCTTTTTATTTCAGATTATTGTAGCGCTATATCTTAGCTACACGCCGGTGTAAAACATTACGGGCTACCGGACGGCAAACACTGAAATATTTGCGTTCAAAGATTAAAAATGCCACATTTTGCAAATTTTTGGGCACAGTGAAACATGCAAAATGTGGCATTTTTAATCTTTGAACGCAAATATTTCAGTGTTTGCCGTCCGGTAGCCCGTAATGTTTTACACCGGCGTGTAGCTAAGATATAGCGCTACAATAATCTGAAATAAAAAGAACGGTCTAGGGGGGTTCCAGACGAGTTATGCCCCCCGATAGGGGGGCGAAAAAGAATTTTTTTCCAAAAATGAAATTCAATGAAAGATTCTTAAACTACTCAAAAAGTACAGCTTAGACATCAATTTTTAGCATTCAACTCCAATTGGTAAGCTGGAACATGGAGTTGAAAATTTTTTAGCACAGTGAAACATGCAAAATGTGGCATTTTTAATTTTTGAACGCAAATATTTCAGTGTTTGCCGTCCGGTAGGCGGTAATGTTTTACACCGGCGTGTAGCTAAGATATAGCGCTACAATAATCTGAAATAAAAAGAACGGTCTAGGGGGGGTTCCAGACGAGTTATGCCCCCCGATATGGGAGCGAAAAAAAATTTTTTTTCCAAAAATGAAATTTAGTAAAAGATTCTTAAACTACTCAAAAAGTTACGCAAAAACCCCGTTTGTTAGGTCTGAATTCCGATCAGCAAGTCAGAAATTCGATTTCGAAATTTTGGTCCCATAGTTAAGCGGGCCGATTTTTAGAAGGCCATATCTCGAGCGTGGAGCGTCGAACCTAGAAATTCTTTGCGGTGGTTACATAACCTATCAAGACGTATTAGTCCTCCAACTTTGAGCCCTCCACGCCAAAGTTTCATTTTTGGGTCTAAATACTGAAACTCGATCGGTTCAGAGACTGGCTCTTAAGAAAGTATTTTTTATCTCCGACTCTAACTCTAACTACCTGTGTGGGCTTAGAAGTATAAGAATGTTACAGCAGATCGGTTTTAGGGTTTTAAAACAGCAGTCGATACTCCACCGCTGATATGATGCTACAGGTCATTCGCCGAATCGGGAGGGCTTGAGAGGGGTCTGGCGCCGGCCGGGCGGTCTGAGCCCAAATTTTGGGAGGGGCTGGGCACTAAAAAACGCTCAAAAATAGCATTTTTTGGCTAAAAATCGCTAACTTGGGCTGAAATACAGCTAAAAAGTGCTGTTTTACAGGCGATTTTGGCCATTATTGTGTCAGAAACTGTAAAAAAATAGCAAAAATTTGCTCAAAAAATTAGTTCCCAGAAAAATCGTCTCGGGGGGTCTGGCCTAAGTCGGGTGTTACATGTATGCTGCACAGATAGAAACAAACAATTTTTCGTTCAGTTCACCCGAATAGAAAAACTTGAAAGACTGCTGTGAGCTGAATTCTTGGCCGTTTGTTCTGTAAATTGGTCTCTTGTTTCTTTTCTAGACAGACACTGTAGTGGCTGACAAATTTAAAGGAAAAACTGTCAGCTTGTTGGCTTTTTTTAAAATTTTCGGTTCAAGTGAGCTGAATGGAAAAAATCGTTTGTTTCTATCTGTGCCGGTTTGTGTTGTTGCAATTAATCAGGAACAATTAATGCAACCAAGCAAAGACCAGCTGACAGGTGATATTTTGTTGCCGACACTTTACACGGTTGCGTTTTGTTTCAAAGCTAACAATAAAACGTACCAACGTGACTGTAATACAGTCAGGCACTTAACGCCGTTTATGGTACCGACACCATATAAGGTGCCGGTACTATATATGGTACCGGTACCAAGGATAGTCGTTCCATATATGGTACCACCACAGTCGAACGTGGGGGCACCATATATGGTACCACTACCCTCGGTACCGGTACCATATATAGTACCGGCACCTTATATGGTGTCGGTACCATAAACGGCGTTAAGTGCCTGACTGTTATAGAAAGAGAGAATAGAATAATGACTGACCTCCAAGGCAAGATCTTTCCAGAGAAACTTCTCATCGTCGGTCAGTTGAATGACCAGAGGAACGTCGAACGCTTCCTGCATGTACCTCAACAAGCAACACTTACTTACCTACAACACACTTTACCGCAGCTTTCCACCTATAAGACCGGGTCTTATAACCGGAAGATGCCTAAATTTGGGTCACATTTCTGCAACAGTTGTAAGACCCGGGTCTTGTAGGTGGAAATCTATATTTTACTATAAAAACTCGATGTTCTGCATGAAAAGCATGAACTACACTGGTTTTGATCTTTGCAACAACTGACTGTACGTTTAAGTCTGAATAGCTCGGTTTTAAACAAGTTTTAAAAACTTAGGCAACTTAGAAGCTCCAATATGCTTAACAGCAGCTATATCAAACCAATAATTTAAACCGAGATTACGCAGGTTTTAGAACGATTCTTGAACGACCTGAGTTAAAAAACTCCATATTCATTAGTTATCTTGTAAAAATATACACTAAAACACACCATTCTGAGCTTAGACCCGGCTCTTATAACCGGAGGGGTCTTATAGGTGGAAAATTCCGGTAGTTTTATTTTGTCGCACGAGATTCTCTGTAAAAATGGTCAAAATTCTAGATTCTACAATATCATCAATAGGGTAAAGAACAGCATAACAGGGGATTTGGGATCAGACCATACATGGGCCGGAAAATACGGAGGGGGTATGGAGACCGGCAAGTAATTTTTTGAGCAAATTTTTGCGATTTTTTTACAATTTCGGACATTAAAATCGCCAAAATCGACTGTAAAACAGCACTTTCAGCTGTATTTGAGTCCAAATTAGCCATTCTTTTACGATTTTTAGCGGAGAATTTTTGAGCGATTTGAGTGCCCAGCACAGATCCCTAGAATTTAGGCTCAGAGCCCTGGCAGCGACAGACCTTAACCCCCCTTCGGCGGATGCCCTGTTACATGTATGGTTGGGGCTACCTCAGGCTAGCATACATGGGCGGGGAGCCTTGCTCTCCCTAACCGGCCAAAGCTCCTCCACCTTCTTCCAGTCACCCAGGCAAGAAATTTAGCGATTTTCTCACTAAAATCGGCAATTTTACTGCGATTTTGGTCCATTTTTAGAAAAATCGGTCTTCCCTATTCGGGCCGCTTTCTGCCGATTCTCCAGCCAACGCATGAAATTTTAATTACTAATATCAAGAATGCATAAAAGAGTAGCAAGAATGTGCCACTTAGCGGGCGGCTGCTGCACCTTAATTACCGGAGGGGTCGGGAGCAAGAATGACGTCAACAAAATGTTTAGTGATTTCCCACAAGGGCAATTAATTCATTCATTGCATATTTGCTCTTCAATCATCACAATAACTAAAACAAGTGTCGAATTGCAATGCAAGATTGCAAGATATCTGTGAAATGCATCAGGCTTTTTGCATCTAGTTTGAACGCAGCACACGAGCTTGGCCATGAACACATGCCACCTGCTTGCATATTCCAGCTTTTTTACCTTTCTTTCCCTTTATCATGTTGCCGTAGACTTAAGTGGCACGGGGGCAGCTATATTCCCAAAGACAGATTGAATATCCCGTTCAAAAATCAGGTTGCGCTGCAATAAAGCGCATGCGCAATTACCGGAGGGGGCGAATTTCCCGACCGCTCCGCTAATTATGGTGCAGCGGCCGGCCGCTGAGTGGCACATTCTTGCTACTCTTTTATGCATTCTTGCTATTATCAAAATAAACAAGAAAGCACTACGCTCATACACGTAACAGGGTGGTCGGGGTCTGCCCCTAACCCGACTTAGGTCAGACCCCAACCTCCGATTTTTCTGGCTAATAATATTTTGAGGCAAACCTTGGCAATTTCTTTAGAATACACCAAAATGGTCTGCAAAACAGCACTTCACAGCTGTATTGAATCTATTTTCCAATTAGGACACACCACACATGGGCCGGAAAAATCCGGAGGGGGGTATGGAGACCTCCGGGGGGTCCCAAAAAGGCCAAAAAACGCCTATTTTGCCTTTAATAAGCGAAAATTTTCTCCCTCTGGGAGGGGGGAGGGGGTATGGCCGGCCGAGGGGGTGGTACTGGCCGGCGAGGGGGGAGGGGTATTTCCCCATAGCCCCGGACCATGTATGGGACTCACACCTCCCGGTCAGCGACCCCCTCCAAATCGGAGCATGACATGTTACATGTGCATTGCTCTAAAACGCTATTTGTCAGCTTAAAATAGCGATTTTTTGCGCCCTTACTGAAAAAAACGTGCTAAAAACGCATTTTCAGTCGTTTTTGAACTTTTTCAAATATTGGCGTCCCTCTGGGCGAAGGCCCCACGAGCCCCCCACCTCAGGGAAAACCCCCTACCCCCTGGTCGGCCCGGAGCTGTTACATGTAAGGTTGTTGATCAGAACAAACCAGAGCTATGCTTCAATTACAGAACAAATGAGCTAAGTGAATGACAGTTACATTTCAGTTGTTGAAGTTTATGATATTATATCGGAAGTTGCCGTATTGGGATAAAATAAAGTACTTACTTAGTAAACAAGAAAGGTATAAGATGGCCGAGATGCATGGCCTGAGAGCTGGGACCTCTGCCAGTGTAGAGAAAGAACGGTTTTCCTTTCTCGTACAGATCCAGTATTATGTTCAACTCCCTGAAACAACTGTTATTGTAATTGTTGTCCTTTCAGACTAGAAGTAGCCAACTGATATAGAGCAGGAAGAGACGCAAGGTTTGGCAATTCATCATTTTCTCAACTATGTGTGGGGAGGAAGTTGGGCTTTCTAGCTAGGGGGCAACTTCCAAACCCTCCTAACTAGCACTCTTACATTCTTAGCACACATGGGCCGGGGGGGGGGGTAAGGGGGGTATACCCCTCCCCCTCGGCCGGCCATACCCCCCTCGGCCGTCCATACCACCCCCTCGGCCACCCACCCCCCCTCGCTTATTTAAGGCAAAATAGGCGTTTTTTTGGCCTTTTTTCCGGCCCATGTATGATTCTTAGACTTCATATTAAAATAATAAACACCTCCTAATTGTTTTTGTTGTTTAGTTAAAGTTATATACACCTTTGGGAGGGCATTAGGGCCGAAAATTGGCCCAGCCCCTCTCACAGTCACAGCTAAAGCGAATAACAGTTAGGATTGGTTGTAATTTAATAAAGTAGCTGTAACTGACCGGTGCGCAAAGAACATTCCTCTTCTGAGGAGAGGGTGGGCCGGCCGACCGGTCAGTTTCTCTATTCTCTCCACCAGAGCTGCGTCTAGACGCTGACAGCCGAATCGCACTGAAACTGCTCTTCTATGTACACTTACTACACCTATTCTTTCTACTAATAATTCCGACCAACTCTTTTTTTACCAATCTTCAAAAAGTCTTCCAACCCTACCTAGTCTAAAGCTTGTAGAAGCTTTCTGATTAAAGTGTTTCAAGCCATACATGTAACAGGGGGGTCTGGGGGGTCCCCCCCCCACCCGACTTAGGCCAGACCCCCCCCCCGAGACGATTTCGCCGACCCCCCCTCCGATTTTTCTGGCAAGTAAATTTTTGAGCAAATTTTTGCATTTTTTTAGAATTTCCGACACAAAAATTGCCAAAATCGCCTGCAAAACAGCACTTTTTAGCTGTATTTCAGCCCAAATTAGCGATTTTTGGCGATTTTTAGCCCAAAAAACTTTTTTGAGCGTTTTTAGTGCCCTACCCCCCTCCCAAAATTTTGGCTCAGACCCCCCAACCCCCCTCCCCCCATCGGCGGATGACCTGTTACATGTATGTTTCAAGCTTTCACAACATTTAAACAGATCTAGAAATCATTCATACGCTAATAATACCTACCAGCATACATAATGATAAAATGAACAAAATAGTAAACTTAGCCTACCAAGCAGCTTGTCATAATCGACGCCTGAGGCAGAGGCCGAGTTCACCTCCCAGGGAGTGACGATGTCTTCATTGATTGGTGATTTATTGAGAGTGGTGGTTGCCTCGTCAGTTCCCTGATTGTCAGGTCCAACCCCGTCCGCAATGTGACTGTTAGCCATGGCTCCTGATAACTCTGACATCTCTACTGCTCTCACAACTAACCTCTCACTCTGTCAAAACATCACAGGTCATCGGTCAATAACTGTCAATCATCTCAGACACCTACGTCCTTTTCTAACCGGAAGAACACGCAATTCTCTATTTTTCTGACACAATCCAGGATAGAAGGCCACTCCCCCCACTTGGCCACAACCCTAACTTTAACCTTGGCTTCAAGTTTAGACTTAGACTTACGGTTAAACTTAGGTTTAGGCTCAGGCTTACGCTTAGACTTAGGATTAGAAAATGGAAGCTTCGTAAAGAGAATTCAATTTGCCAAGTGAATCGGGAGATAGTCTACATTAGCGTGAGCGGGAGCGTCGAATTTGCAAATCCGTATTGTTGGCGCTCTACCCCCACTTTGAGCTTTAGCTTTTTAGTCAAGCTTATGCTAGGTAGGACACAAGCTTGGGTTTAGGCTTAGTGTCAAGTTTATGCTTAAGCTTAGAAAAAGCAAGTAGGCAGGACTTCGGTCACGGGGGGTAGTGACCAGAAATCTTGCAAATCGACGCAGATATTTCCGGGCGCTTAATTGAAAACACATGAAACCGTTCTTATCATAAAGAATTTTAAGTTAAACCAAACGTGGAAGCGACATACATGCATGGTTATGTACTGCGCTATACATACTGCATTTGGTTTGTCTGTTTGCTTGATAAATTTTCGCATATAACCCAGTACCGGAGTTTTCCACTTAGTATCCCAGGGGATATAACACGGAAAATCACGTTTCTCAATGAAAACATTGTCGCCAGGGATATTAACTGGACAAAGCCATGGGATATTAACTGGAAACGGCATGGGATATTAAAGGGAACAATGTTTTATCATAGATACAGTATGCGTGTGTAAAGAAAATTATTACAAATTTGACATAAACATTGTCGCCAAGTAATATCCCATGGGATATAAAGCGGAATAAGGGTCCATGTAATATCCCAGTGGTTTATTAAGTGGGGTGGGATACTAAGTGGAAATCTCCGGTAAATTAAATAGCATAGTATGAATACTTTAAAATGTATGTACCTACCTTTAAAATGTACCTGTAAAATGAAGGTTCTAAAATCGAACGACTCAGGGATGGATATTTTTCCGAAACAAACATCGGCCTGTTTTTTTTTTCAGTTTTTTTTTTTCGGTTTTTTTTTGTTTTTTTTTTCTAAATCGTGGAAAAGACTCCAGCCCAAGTTCTGAGTATCTTAGACTGGTTTTATAATTCCTAACGCTTTCTAGCGCCTTCCTCAGTCTTTTCAGACCAGAAATACACGTGTTACATATATATAAATCACCAAACAGGTATGAAACAGTGATTGACAGGCTTCATCAAAATACTCTATATGCAAATTTTCTAACTGCAGTTTGCGTTTTTTGTTTTATAATGCCAAATTTGGTCTTTTCTGTTGGTTTCTAACAGTTTTCTGTCCATTGGCATTATACATCACAAAAGTCCATTTTTTAAATTGAAAAATGACATAAATTAGCTATTTTTAGCTTGAGGTTTTTCCGCGATTTATGTTTTTTTCCGACCCTTAGGAAAAAAACCGGTTTTACGCACCTCCCATCCCTGGAACGACTTCTTTAGTAGTTTAGCATATACAGGGTCCGTCGAAAACAAACAACCCAGCAGATTTTTGGCTGTCTGTAGCAACCACAAATCGCAATCGATTTGAATGCATCCTTAGTTAAATGGAAGACAAATAAAATCTTAAAAGATTGCTGAAATTCTTATTGTTGTACTCTGCTTGCTTAGTTCCGAAGATATTCGCCCTCAAAGTCAAAAACAGTGATTTTGGCAATGAAGAAGAGGAATTTTTATTATTCCTGTGCACTTCATAATAAATCGGATTTCTCTACCGCTGAGGACCATTGCAGGGTTTACTGGTGACACACACGTTCGGTTACTTTACCAGTAAAGTCTCGTAAGCTCTCAGCAGTAGGGATCTGTTTCATCATGAACTGCAACAGAATCACTCTTGTTCGTTGCCAAAATCTGTTTTGATTTTGAGGGCGAATATCTCAAGAACTAAGCAGACTATCTTGCGTAATACAAGTTTCATCAGTCTTTCAAGAATTTATTCATCTTTCATTTAAAGAAGGATTCATTCAAATCGGTTGAGATTTGCGGTTGCAACAGTAAAGAATCTGCGGGTTGTAATTTTTAACGGAATCTGTTTTTGTCTAATAATGTTTCAATTCGACTTCATCTTTATCGAACTTCAATAAATGCAGTTGCCTGACTACCTTCCGTAATCTCAAATAAAATTCTTTTCTGAGCGTCATGGTCAACCCAACCAATCTCTGGCTGACGTGCTAAGTGGGGCCGACCGACATAATCAGTTCTTTGCATAATATACGTTTTTTTGCTTGTATAGAGCATAAATTGTCCACTAAAACTGGATTTCTTCAAATCATACAAGTAAGAGGTCTTCCGCCGAAGGGAAGGGGGGTTGTGGGGTCTGGTGGCTGAGCCCAAAATTTGGGAGGGGGTTGGGCACTAAAAAAACGTTCAAAACAAAAAATCATGTTTTGACTTTATTTTGAGCGTTTTTAGGTTTTTATCCAGTATTATTTAGTTTTTCTGGGCTTAGTTTCTTAGCTGGGAAGTCTACCTAGAATCACTTTACCTAAAGTCTGTTCAAAAATCTTTGGCGCTGGGTACATCCGGCAGTGTCCCGAATTTATGCGTGGTGTGAACCCCATACATGTATATATGGATCTGTTCCTCTCATCAACGAGACTACTATACTGTTCTCGAAATTTGCATATTGAACTTTAGTTAGAAGCAAGAAGCCTGACAAAAAAATCGACATTTTTTGCCAAACCCCTAAATTTTCTGCCGATACCAGATTCGCATTCTCCAACCTTCAGGCATCTCGAAAATGCTACCATATATGGTCTACGATCAACCCTACCAAAGTTACACTCGATTTTCTAACGCCAACAAGCGGTCAAAATTTTGTTCTCCCATAGTTAAGCACAATAATTCATTCAAGATCGAACACATGGGGGTTTTTTCTTCCAACCAATTTCAGCTTCATGGTTCTATATTATTTCGGACATGCTGAATCCAGACGTCACATTGGTTTTGCTCTACAACTTTGATTTTTGCTAGAAATTTGACCTCGAAATTAGGGTGTACACCTGAATTTCATGAAAAGCCTTACCCAGCATATCTTGTGTGGCCCTGGTCAAAACCCCATACATGTGTATATGGATCTGTTCCCCTCATCAACGAGATTACTATAATGTTCTTGAAATTTGCATATTGTGCTTTGCTTAGAAGAAAGGGGCCTGACAAAAAAATCGACTTTTTTGGCAAAACGCCAATTTTTGTGCCGATACCAGATTCGGATTCCTCAACCTTCAGGCATCTCGAAAATACTACCATATATGGGTCTACGATCAACTCTACCAGAGTTACAGTCGATTTTCTAATGCCGACAAGACAGCAACACTTTCTGAAATTCAGGTGGACACCCTAATTTCGAGGTCAAATTTCTAGCAAAAATCAAAGTTGTAGAGCAAAACCAGTGTGACCGCTAGATTCAGCATGTCCGAAATAATATAGAACCGTGAAGCTGAAATTGGTTGGAGGAAAAAAAACCCCATGTGTTCGATCTTGAATGAATTTTTGTGCTTAACTATGGGAGAGCAAAATTTTGACCACTTGTCGGCGCTAGAAAATCGAGTGTAACTTTGGTAGGGTTGATCGTAGACCCATATATGGTAGTATTTTTGAGATGCTTGAAGACTGGGGAATCCGAATCTGGTATCGCATGAAAATTGGCGCTTTGCCAAAAAAGTCGATTTTTTTGTCAGGCCACTTTCTTCTAAGCAAAGTACAATATGCAAATTTCAAGAACAGTGTAGTAATCTCGTTGATGAGAGGAACAGATCCATATATACATGTATAGGGTTTTGACCAGGGCCACACAAGATACGTTGGGTAAGGGTTTTCATGAAATTCAGGTGTACACCCTAACTTCGAGGTCAAATTTCTAGCAAAACTCAAAGTTGTAGAGCAAAACCAATGTGACGTCTGGATTCAGCATGTCCGAAATAATATAGAACCGTGAAGCTGAAATTGGTTGGAAGAAAAAACCCCCATGTGTTCGATCTTGAATGAATTTTTGTGCTTAACTATGGGAGAGCAAAATCTTGACCGCTTGTCAACGTTAGAAAATCGAGTGTAACTTTGGTAGGGTTGATCGTAGACCCATATATGGTAGTATTTTCGAGATGCCTGAAGGTTGGGGAATGCGAATCTGGTATCGGTACAAAAATTGGCGCTTTGCCAAAAAAGTAGATTTTTTTGTCAGGCTTCTTGCTTCTAACTAAAGTTCAATATGCAAATTTCGAGAACAGTATAGTAGTCTCGTTGATGAGAGGAACAGATCCATATATACATGTTCGGGGTTCACACCACGCATAAATTCGGGACACTGCCGGATGTCCCCAGCGCCAAAGATTTTTGAACAGACTTTAGGGGATTAAACCCAATAGTCTGTGTTCCCAAAAACGTAAAACGACTATTCAGATCAGAATAAGCTCAGTTTCGGCTGGCTGGGTCTGGACAATCTAGCGCGAGCCTACCCTGAATTCATGGGCACCCTGATGACCCTGACAGCCTGGTGCACTCTGATAACTCAGCACATTGGAGTGACCCTGCTGGCTCTGAACAGGCTAACTGCAGTGGCTTTCTTTGATAAGCACGACTCGGTCGGACATATAAATAACCTCTGAGTAGGTCAGCGGTAATGTTTTAGATTTTAGATTTGGACCGGCAAAACCATTGCCAGAGTGACCGCCGTCCAATGGTACAGCTCCTATGCTGGTGACCGCTCCCCAGGCCACCTTTGGATACGGTTTCCAAATCGATAATACTACTGGAGAGTTGGGAATTGCACCGGCAGTGTACCGAGTGCCAAGTACGTATGTGCCTAAGTTCGAAACTTAATATTTTAGCGCACCTGCCTGATCATTTTATTAGAAAACCATGCTCTTATAACGGGAACAATAACCTGTTGTAGGACATTGGTAGGTATTGTGGTCTTATAAGCGGTAATCTCCGGTATTTGCGAAACGATGTTGCATCTCCTTTGTAAAATGCGCTGCAGTGCTTGGTTATTCAGTCGTGATGTATTCTCGGCAGACAAAAGTGATATCTAACAGAAGCTACTCCATTTGGAGTAGTACCTAAAGGAATCACGCTTTGCGTGCAGCTGTTTGTTAGCCATAAATGTGATTGGAAAATGAAAGTGCAAAAAACATGGATTAGCCAGTCACACGTCAATCACTTTTTTTTTGTCAGACAGTGCACTGTGCTGCATGCAACGCGTGATTAACCAGTCACAGTAAATCACGCTATTTTTTAAAATTTCAGTGAATGCAAAAACATTCACAGCGTTGTTACCATTTTTTAGGCACGCATTTCATGTCCCTATGGCCAGGCACGCAAAAAAATCTGCGTCTAAGAGATAGAGACTGGCTGTTGTGTGACCTAATTTAGCGGTATTATGTTTTAGAAGCTATACTTCTCTCGGTTAGTAATCTTCAACTGGCTTATCAACGGCGTCACTCTAATTGTCTATCTGGTCGCCTTCTGCAAAATGCGAGCGATTTCTCGAAGCTTCAGAAATAATAGGAGGGCAGAAAATAGACAAAGGTACGTACGTAGATCGAGTAAAAGCGACTGCCAAATTCTCCTATGAATTGAATGAATTGACGGGAACTTTCAGACGTCAAATTTGAACATAAAATGTCACCAACCCTTCACCGGGTCTATCCCAAGTTTTGCAGATTAGCCAGTATAATTATACAGACCGAAAACCCTGAAGAGCTCTGCTATCTAGCGCTGCCGGTTAAGATATGGCGGATTTTTACTTTAAGTGAACGTGAAAATTTGGCATTTTCAAAAATGACGGTGTTGTCTCTTACACAGAAAGCAGGGTATACGAATTAGTGGAGTCGTGAATTACAAAGAATTACTCAACTAAGGCAACACAATGAACACCAAAAGTAGGCTTTGCAGTCGTGCTTTATGTTTACAGTGCAGCACCCTCGTTTTTGGCAATGGCGGACATTTGAAGTTATTCGCTAAAATCGACCAAAAGTCAGGCTTTCTTTTTATGGCCAACACTGTGTATGGTGGCCCGAATGTGGGGTATCATATACGGTACCCTTACGCTACTACGCTATCATATATGGTATCGACAATAGATGGTGTTAAGTGCCTGTCTGAATGACTACTCTTAGATGCAATCAACTGGAAGTTCTACGTGAAGGCGTGGTCAGTGGCCAACGACGTGTTCAGCTGGTGCAACCCCTGGCTCTGTCTGACCTTCTGCAGACAGGTCAGAGTTCAGATGAGTGCTCTGCTCTGCAATGAGCGCAGTTTCGGTTGGTGGTCGACAAGTATGGTTGAACAGTCGGATCTTGGCGAGCTGAGATCTCAGGGCAAAGTCAGCACTGCACTCTCTGTAGTTGCTGCTGCAGCTCCAGAGGGAAGTTCTTGTCACTGGACTGATTGGAACCGACTCCAACTTTGGCCGGTTTTGAGTATTTTCCTTTAGATCTGGCCATTTTTATTCTCTTGTCGATTTAGACTTCTAGTGCACGTGAGTAAAGTAAAGAAGTGAAGTTCAAATCTGTGTTCGCTGGTGCTTCAACACATTAGACCAAGTATCAGCAGCCTACCCAGTCTGTGGGAACAGCAGGGGTTTGGCCTTTGAACTCAGCTGCATTGTGATTTGAGCTTATGAGGTTTTTTAATGAATGAATCAACGTTTATGTACTTCACAGGCATAAGGGTCATATACGGGCGACAAGGAGGGTGTTCCTGAGAGGTTCAGAGGGGGTCAGATGAAAGAAGATAGCAAAGCGCAGGAAAGAAGGGCTATTTTAGAACCCAACCCTATATCTGTTACTGAAACGCGAAAGATAGGTGTGGCTGAATGCTGTTGAAAAGCTTTGCAGACCGAGAGTCAACTACTTTTGCTTGTTGTCGAACGTAATGTTCGAGTTTTGGTAAATGTATAGTTTCGCTATTTGGCCACGAGGTGGCGCTTGTGTAGTATTGGTTTTGCGAGCGCACCGTATGGTGGCGCAGTAGTTTGACTGACCCAGATATTAACATAAGGAGTAGATTGGGTAGCTTTGTCATTGTACAATCGACAGTCCCGTTTGGAACGGGCGCGCACGGAGTAGCTAAGTGAGTTCTCGTACTGAATAAAGTTTCTTTCTCGATCGTGTTTGACACTACCTGAGATTTCCGCTTATAAGACCACCATAGTTAGAAGACCATGGTCTTTAAAAAGGTTTTTGTTTCCAGTTATAAGACCATAGTCTTCAAATAGGTGGTCAGAAAACTTAGTTCATAGACACCCATTTTCCAGTTAAAAGACCATGGTCTTAGTTTATTTGACCGATTTTAGCACACAATTAACTGTTTTTAAAGTGAACAAAAGCTGTCCATCGTGAGAAAACTAAGGCAGAAGTACATAATATAGATAAAACATGATTCTGATTTTTGTTTTGAACGCAATACAGTATGTACTATGCTTCAGTACTACCTTTTTTTTAATTTCAAGTAAAGTTTAACAAGTCAAGCGTAAACTGGTCAGGCATGTCTGGAACAGCCACCTAGGTAAAAAACAAATTCAACCATTGGCCAAAAATCCTTTTTTGCAGCGAAATAACATTTTCCAGTTATAAGACCATGGTCTTCAAAAGGGCGCCAAAAAGTGACCCTAAATTTGGGCATTTTCCAGTTATAAGACCAGGTCTTAGTGGAAAACTCCGGTACACTAATACGACTATACCTTTTTCTCGGTCTAATCTTTCTTTACTTGTATTCTGTGTATATTCAAGTATATTGAAGGCCAGTAGCGACTAAACGCTCTTGATGAGCAAGTTTAGAGTACTAAAAGTGGCTATAAGTGTTACTTTGGGGCTAAAGATCGCGCAGAAGTCGTATTATTGGGCTCAAATGCAGCTAAAAATTTAAATTTGCTATGATACAGACAATTTTAGGGATCTTTGGCTTGAAATTGTAAGAGAATGTATAAAATTGACCTACAAATTGAAGGTAGGTCGTTTGGTTCTTCTTACGGTGAGGGACAGGGTGGGGTAACAGCCCTGACATGCATGCCTTCTACATAATAGAACAACTATGGGCCTAAAACTATTATGATGCTTAGAACCAAAGCAGCACTGCCAAACCTAAACACGAAAGCAAACTAAAATCAAGACTATGTCCAGAACTATGCTTCATTTCATTGGTATCTTCTTTATGCATTTCATTTGTATCTTCTTTCTGCTTCCCATTGCCACTCTTTGGTTCAGCGCACTTGTAGAAGTCTCCTTTAGGCATCAACCTCAATGGTGAGCCTATGAAACAACAATCGGCTTCGCTGAGCAAATGAATCTGTCTGACTTCATGGACAAACTGTTCAATTGCAGAAATATCCATTTTCACTCCGTCTCGATCGCATTTTAGCGTAACATTCTCCAGTGCAGTGCAGGTTTGACTCAGATCCGGGGGTATCTCTACATAATTGATACAAATGAGAAGGCAGAGTCTAGCTAGCAATGTACAAGGCATACTAAAGACGGAATTAGCTGCTAACCAACGTTTTAACAACTCTACTTAGATCGCGATGCCTGTGCCTGCTGCTTACGTAGTCGGCAGCTGTTTGCTGGGCGCGTCTCAACTGAAAGCAGATTGGTCTTGGTTTTTTAAAGTGCTTGCAAGTGAAGTCAGTAATCGATAATTAGGTGCCGCGTCAAAGTTGGTACTCGCACGAAGAATGCTTCATTGTTTGAATTTATCATCCAGGTTGGTCGGCGCAGGACTTACTAGTAGTTTGTCAACAAGTAGAACAATCAGCAAATTCCGCTACCAAAACTCTATTTGGCGGCTGTAAAATTACGAATTTAGCCTTAACCCACCTTTGTAAATGACCAACGCCATATGGCGTAGTTGGCCAACGTATCGGAAAGCAAAAAATATAGAAAGTGAACGTATCGGGAAGCTATTTCAGACTCCCTCGGAAACGCGTTTTCAGCCAGTTGCAAACTCAAAATTTGTTGTCTTAGATGTTCAGATAACGCTTGCAATTGAAATGATTCAAAAAATAACTTTCAGTCTATCTGTTTACTGCACTAAACCAAGACAAACTGAAAACAACCTATCGGGAAGCCAGAAACTTTCCGATACATTTCAAAACCCAGCTAGTTTTGCAAAAGGTTAAAATAAAAGGTACAGTAGGTATGCTAAAAGCTCAAACTCGAGACTGTCTGACAACAACTTTTGCTCGTGGTTTGGTAGCATCCCAATCCCTCCAAATTCTCTGGTAGCTTTTGCAATTTAAACAGAGCCTTCCACCTTCCTCACTTCCGGTAGGCGCTTCAGATACAGAAACACATTCACTAACGAACTAACGGCTGTGGGGAGAAAGAGAACCCATCCAAATACTTGCAGATCAGGGTATCTTTTGCGTA